>WWPM01013714.1:0-10976 GCA_023279145.1 Glomeris maerens | reverse complement strand
GCGTAGTAAAAGTAACGAGTATTGGAATTGGTTTAACCCTTCAAAATCCGTAAATTCTGATCAATTGTGGAAAGTTATCTAGACAAATGGCTACAAAGACGGTAAAGAGTTAAAGCTTTCTTGTATCAGAACATATTTTACTGGTTTGACTTGCCACAATCTTCAGGATCATCAATTCGCCGAGTAGTAACACCACCCACTGTTGATCAGGAGAGTGGACAATTGGATTTAAACTAGCTTATTTTTCCTTAATTGTATTGTTGGTTTTATTGCGTAACACTGGTTAAAAGAGGAAGTAAAACAAGACTCCTCGCTTCTAATCGTAGTTTAATTTCCAGGTTACCGCGACAAAATCGTAACATTTGAATTTTAAATTCCCAGCCGGTTTTAATATTCATGGATGCGATCGAAATTTCAATCTCGCATATTCCAGGTACAGATGTTGGCTTGTATCTTCTCGTAAATTCCTATAACTATAACAAAATTAACACAAATTATGAAACGATAACAATGTAAAGCGTACGTGTGTGCGTGCTTATCATGTTTTCACAAATCTGCGAGTATTTCACAAAACAATGCCACCAAATATACGAGCATCATTTACATCAACATTTTCAACACCGTTTCCAGTTTTCCAGGCGGAACAGTAATCGTCTGACCATCTGAAAATTTGACTACCATATCTTTCTTGGTCGGATTGAATGCACTATAGTAGTTCCCCGATTTCCCGGCAAAAACCGCGTACAGCGCCGTATTTGCCGTCACTCGGGTTTCTACTCTGCCCAGCACTCTCATCGTACGCAACATGCTGTACGTGTGAGCTTTCGATTCGCCCGTTTCAGGAACGTAACTGGTCCTTTGCTCGTACAGCTGGATCGCACTTTCAGCATCGCTCAAAGATTGGTATTCCCACATGATATCTGGCCAGCCTGACCATTGATTACTGCCGCGCTCCGCTTCAAGTTGTTTCAGGTTTTCAAAGACAACTCCCGGGTGGTTGCCCAGATACAGAGACGCGGGAGTTATCGGTAACATGTTGATGCCCCTGATCATGATGGGATCGTCGGAGAACCAAGTAGCGTAGTCTAACTTTCCTCCCCAGACCAAAGCTACGTAATTGTATTTAAAAGTTGGATCGAAAATGTCCCCGTCCACGTCAAACCAATACTGTTCCACCGCGGATACTTCGGTTGTGTACAGGTATACCCCCAAATCCCGGATGGTTTTATCGTTGGTGGCCGAGCCCCACAAAATTAGAGCTGACCAGGCATTAATTGCTTCCGAAGACGATTCTTGGTTGTTGCCATCCCAGAAGACTGCGTCTCCGGATGCCCAAGAGTGCCCTTCGTACGGATCGAAGTTGCGCAGGTACGGGAAATCTATGCTGCTGCGGTCCCAGTTTGCGAAATCTCTGATGATCGTATTTACGAATGGGCCCCACATGAAAGCCCACGCAGGGTCGTTGAGTGCAATCTCGGCTGCCGCACGAACCCAGTACCCGTAATGGAAGTGGTGATCGTTGAGCGAGGTGTCGGAGCCGTGACTCGCGGGGTAGCCGATAAGGGTTCCCCAGTTTGAATTGTAATAAAACAGATTGTCCCGTTTCAATTTGCCCGATTCATCGTATGTTGCGAAATAGTCTGACAACTGGGTTTTTAACCACTCTAGGAAATGATCGGAGGCATTTTTGTTGCCAACTTGCTTGGCGATAGACACGAGTAGGCTTATTCTCGAGAACGCCTTCCCTGCCCAATAAGTGTCCCTTTTATTTTCAATGTAGTGCGATGGTTCATTGCGAACATCTTCTATGAACTTGCAAAGTGTCTTGTTTTCTTCGGCATTGTATGTGTAAACGTTTGGGAGTTCCGGAAGGATTCCGGTGTACGTGCGAGATGTGCCGAAGGACGACCCGGCTACGGTTTTCATAATTCCTCTGATCGTTTTGTACTGGAAAGGAAGGATGTTGGGATCGTATTGTGGTTCCAGGTTCTTCCATTGGTGAGGGAACAGACCAAATATGGTGCCTTTTGATTCGGGGTTTGTTGTAACTTTGAATTTGGTGCGTACTGTGCTTTCGGCTTCGTTGTAGGTCCAGTCGATTCTCGTGTCGGTCACGGGATGAAACGCGTAGTTTTTGTAATATTCAATAGCATCTTGTGGAGTGTCAGTTGGTAAAAGAGCTATTGTGATTGGCTCTCCTTTCTGCAAATAAGTTTATACAGTGTTATATGGTATACAGTTAAATAATAAGAAGACCATATAATTGCTACAAATTTAGAACTTAGCATTTTACTCGTTCAGTAGTTTCCTTAATGTTAAATTTACTTGAAACATTGGTTTTTCATTTCTAAAACGAATATATTAATTTCAATTGTCGTAATTTCGGTGAACATTATAAGCATTTCAAACTAAACTTGAGAAAAATCCTTCCTTAATTAATTCCCATTACAGTGAAGGCAACCAAAGAAAAATCAACACCAATGTAAGTAATTTGACTACTAAATCCCGTTTTTTGATCTTATTTAACTGCCTTCACTTTTGTGTTACTTTAGATGAAAATATGTCTAAATAGAAAAGTTGCATAGGTGTATTAATTTAGCAAAAATTTAATTTACAATACTTAAAATTATACTTTTGAAATTTGTAACAGAATAAGAGAATTTTGCAAAATTCACGTTTGTATTTAATTCAATGGGTTGCGGATTATTATTGACCAACAAATAATTATCATCAGTGAAATAGTAATAAAATTGACAAGGAAATGCAAATATTACGAACATAAAACGTTTTCCGCGTATTTATTGAACTTTGCTCTAATCCTGTCAAAACAAGCTTTTGTTTTGTGCATGATCAATTAATTCAGCCATATATATATATATACTCACATTGCAAGTTAGTATTGTCTTAGTAGAGTCCCAGATCCAGTTTGTGCCATTTTGACTGAATATTGCATAATAATGGTCGTTGACTTGCACCCCGAATACATTGGATGTTGCATTTTCGTACCAAGTTTGAGTTGCGCCCTTGAACTTTATCTGAGCATTTGCATTTTCAAAAGTGGCAAACACAAAAGGTGAGCCGTGCAAAACTGTAGTCCTAAGAGTAGCTGATGGGTTTTGCCACAGCATCGTCACACTCCAGTCACTGAACGCATCCAGTGTGGTGTTAGGAAAGGGCACTCCGTCAGTTGTTGTAATTGCTAGGTCACTGTTTTCGATCTTGCAAGTGGCAGCTATGGACTTCTCGGGATTTTTCACTATTATATCCGGATACGCCATGTTTAAGCCTTCATCCGTTGCTTTCACACATAATGGAAACGGATAAAGGGCCTCTGAATATTTGGCCCATGCCACCGAGCTCCACCAGTCGTTTGTCGGTGTGGGACCCTGCAAGAATAGCAACAAAATCTCATTAGGCAACCTGTAAGGTGAGTTCATTCAATATACATATGTTTTAGAGCAATTCTTTAATGGGCACATTTTGAATGAAATTTTAGTTCCATGCATTTGGTAAATATAAAACATTCTGAGCATGCTAATTGAAAAACCTGAATTAGACTCGTTTGCCTCCAATTACGTATATATATCCTATTTATCCAGTTTAAAGGTGACCTGAGATGGCAATTTTCGACATTTTTAATATTTATGAAATTTGAAAGAAATCTATTCCACATAATGTGGAACCTTCCTGCAAATTTTCAGATTTTTCTGTGCAGCCATTTTCAAACTGTGAGCAGTTGAATCTGCTGCAGTGGAGTGACAGTTAGCAGGTGTAGATAGGGAGATACACCTGCTAAGTGTCAGATTTCTACATGTATGGGTGCCATCCGTAGCAGTAAAAGGCCCGAACAATAGCGAGAGAAAATGGCGGGTCGTGCACCTGTGCTGTGGAAATGGTGGTTAAAACAACCAGAAACTTGTTTGAGCAAGTAGGCTTTCCATACTTGGAGTATGGAAAGCATGTGCAAACATTTCACTCTTTACTCCGATTTGTCTCCAAATATCTCGTAATATAATTTTAGAAACAAAATCCAAAAAGTAGTTTCCTTATTTTGTGGTGATTGTACTACAGTGTCATTTTCAGGGTAAGTTACAAAACCTTGTCAGGTCACCTTTAAATATAAAATCTGACAGTAAAGAAAATTTATACACAAACTTTATACAAAGTATGTAATATTGAAGTATTTCTTGAAAATTAACAAATAGTTGATTGAAATTTGCACGTGACTTTCAGTAAATGTCACTTGAAAGTGATTTTACTATACTCGTGCAACATTTTAAGGCATCATGAATGTTGCTGATTTCGAAATAGTTACTTTTTCAGTCAGTTTGGAAAGTGAAAAAACATTGAAAACGACTTCATAAAGTACAATGGAAATATGACGCAGTGCTGCATAACTTTAGTGAATGGAACCCGTGAATAAAAATGAAACTGGTTGTTAATAACGTCACTTTGAATACACTCAGTGCATTTTGTTGTGTCATTGTGTTATACGCTACTACGTTTATAAATGGGGAATTTACCCGTGAAATTATAATATGGCGTAACACAGCGAGGAAATCCCCAACTAACTTCTACTTAAAGCTGGGTTTATTTCAAGGAGAAGGATGTATAAAAATGAGTAGTCTTGTCACTGACCTTAAATAAAACCTCTTTCTCTTTACATAAATAATGTTAATGCCGAAGATCAAAATACATTATAGGTTAATGTAAAAACCTCTGTAAATTTAATGAAAACGGCAAGAAGTAAACATATTTCAGAGAATTGTGCATTCAGCTTGAAATACAGCTAGCAGAAAACATATTACCTATTGTGTTTAACCTGCCATAAAATACATTACTTCGTTTTGGATGTTAATTGACAAATATTTCATTTGACACTGTTCCATATCATTCTTAATTAATACCAATTACAAATGGCAAATCTAAATATATATCTAATTTCTAAAACTCTTGGTCATTGCAAACTTTTTTGATTTTGTTCTGTAATATTAGTTACTATACTTATTTTTACTTTCTAATATTTTTGCCACTGAAAGTAAAATCGACAAGAGACTGGAAGGAATAGTCCAAGTAAACATTTGGTGGGAGTTCATAAGCATAGTATTACTAAAAAATAGTACATTTTGCTCTTTTCGATACCGGTTCAACTTGACATTCATTGATAGTCCAACTTGATTTTTTAAGCAGCAAGATGACCTCAAAAGGTTAATAAAAAAACAACTCCCTACTGGGTGAATTTAAAAGAAAACGTGGACATTGTGATTCAAACACATATGTAATCTGAATTTTTGTCACTACATAATGGCATGGGATTCAGTTTTAATTATAAAACTTGCACTTGTTATTAAACCCTGGGTTATACAACATAAGAACTAGATGCGGAGTTGATCTATGAGTCATATATGAATGAATATGCTTACAGTTATCTTTGGTGACTTAAAGATGTGCGATTTTGGTTCTGCTTTGCCTGCAGGCAGAACTGTCACATAACTTCCAAGCAGAATTTCTTTTGGCTTATCTTCTTGTTGTGGAGCATAAGCACCGATTACCAAAGACACTAATATGGCCAAGCAGACGATGATTATGATAGATGAAATTGCAATCTTCATTCTCCTGTCACGCAGCAACTCTGCAACAATGATTACAACAAAGTACTAGCTGTCAATGTGAATTAATACTACATGACTGCAAATGCAACATTGCAAAAATCAGATAGCGCCATGGTAACGAATGATGTCATGAAAATGCAATGTGTATATACCTAGGTATAATAGTACATACGTTGCTGCATAGTTTGTTACTATTTTAGCCTCTGTGTCAGACTTCCTTCAATGGCATTAGTGCGAGAGTAACTAGCTGCCATTTCTTTCATTGGTTTTCCCAAAGTTTAAACGTCGAATTGTATAGATGTCATTAATCAGATGATACGACACTAAACATTTTCAAGTGTTTTGTATAACAAAATGGCTGCCATGTGGTAAATTATGTATATAGCAATTTTTTCATTTATAATTGAACAATATTACACTGGAAATATTTCAGTACCTTGTGTATACTATTATTTAAACTTTTTAAGCCCAATAAAAACATTGTTAGGCGACATAAAGTTACAATAATCTTGCATTTCGTAATAGAGATAATGAAAGCGTAATTTTCCCAATATAATTGACAACATTTTTATATAACAAGAAATGAAATTCACAATAACATTTTACTATTTCCTAGAAGGAGACCTATATTATGTTATACTAATAATGTCACATGGAGAAAGTGGAGTGCATAAGGGTTACACAGAAATATGTAACTGGGTATTGTCAATTTTTCTTGAATATTAAGTAGCATGTTGTTTATGCATGGGTTTGCTAGTGTTTTGGAATTAAGAAACGACGCCAAAGAGAGTGTAACAAAATTCAAAGTGACATGCAAATATTCAGTGACGGATTCATATTGATTGGTTTTAAAATAAATGGGGTCAATTAATTATTAAGTATTATAAAAGAGATGGGGCGTGTCGATCTTAAGTGGTTCAGTTTATCCAAAGTAATTAGGATGAAATCGGGTTGGTTTATGCTTCATTAACATCCATTATTTAACACAACGACCCTCTAATGTTTCACAGAAATAATGATTTCATTTATGGAGGACCTAGATTGGCATTAATCGATGTGCAGAAATGTCTGCATGATCTTACCAGGGCATGAGCAGTCGGTCATAATTCTTCGCACCAGACTCCTATTTGTCGATTCTTGAAAATGCAGAGCAGCAAAAGAGATAAGTGATAAACAGATGTGGTGGCACCATACACCAGTGTTTATGTATAGCAACTATGCTCTTGAAGACCACTGCAGTCTCATTTTAGGAGAAAGCAGGACTTCCGGAATGAAGTCATTCCCAGAACTCAAAGTTACTACACCTTTTTTTTGATAAGTGACCTATTTTTTATACAGTAATTTCAACTAATTTGTACCATATTAATTGTGAAAATTGGCTAATAAACAAAGTGTAAAAATAAATTATGCACTTATACTGGCATCCGCTGTCTCGCAATGTGCAATGCTAAGCAAGGCCTATTAGATGGTGAACATCAGCAATTGATGAACAGGAAAGTTCCTCGAAACTAATTTTACTTTCCCTTGAAGTCTTATTATATAATTGGACCGAGGACATTTGGATTTGTTTTTAAATAACGATGTAGTATTTACTTGTCAACACTTTTTACATCGTTTTTAACACTGGCAAAATGTGTTTTGTGTAGGTTAATCAAGGTCAAAATAGTTTTCATTAATAATTGCAAATGCACTTAATTTTTTCTGAAAGCAGATTTTTGGGATGAATAGTTGGATTATTTGTCACTTGTATCCAAACTTATTGCGTACCAATTGTGTGTAATCTTAATTTTGTTCCTGGTATAGTTCCTGTTTTGTAACAATTAATTTTGGGGAACAATATGTTGCAAGTTCAACGAACAGGATTTCTTATTTTAAAAAAATTACCTTTATTCTCCAGGAAAATCAGCAATACATCCAATATGTCTATATAATTACCGATTCTGACAGTTTATAGCCACAACTAGTAAACTTTTAAATCTGTGACGCGGAATTATCTCCATTGGTGTGTGATGAATAACTTTTATTTCAAGTGCAAGTCAATAAAAATTCTGGAGTATTTTGCACATACATAGTTTGTTCAAAATAAGTTGAGAAAAAAAGGTGTGCCCATATTCAAAGCTTATTGGATAGCGAAAACCACGTGATATGTGGGCGTGAGTAGCAGCATAGATTCCGATATCTTGATTGGCAGCAGAAACCACAAGCCGATCCTTTTTTCAATGTAGCCAATCGCGAGCACCGCGTATGCCACGCCTTTTTTCTCAACTTCTTTTGAATGGATTATAAGTCTTTGAGATTGTAACATATGAATTAAAGAAAAAAAAACATCGAGTGGTTGCTAGCTCCCTCTGGTGCTGATTTTTCTTTAGTTGCCCTCTCTGTTCTTTAATTTCATTCCAAGAATGTTCAGAGTTCATACTGAATGCATTGTGATGTTCAACTTTACTTGAATGTATTCTGACCATATAAAATCTAATCCTTCTTTGTGCAGAATGCATATTTGGTATTAAAAATCGCTTTTTATCTTGTATCGCACTTTTCATCTGCAAAAATAATACTCATATAAAAGTTTATAGGTCAGTTTCAAAAGTGGTGTATGTAAACTTCCGGATTTCCGGCATTTGAAGGATGACCCTGACGAAGTTCCCGTATAGCTATTCGTTGACCATTTATCCTTGACTGTAGGATTAATATGATTTCATACAGTTCTCATGGAAGGCTAACTTTGATGGGTGACTGAAGACTTTTTTCGTGATGGGAATTTAATAATGCTCACATAAGTGACTTTTGTATTTCTTGCTCCAAATGAGATGCTGTCTAGCGTGAATCTTTTAAAAGCTTCGTCTATTTGCCTCTTGTCAGTTACCCTTTTTTTAGGTGTTATAAAAGTGAACATCTTACAAAAGGCTTCTGTCAGGAAGTATATTTCAGTAACTAGTGTCATGTTGACGATCATTGGCTTCTCTGTGCATGCGCAGCCGGTTTATATTGTTTTATTGTGCCCCAAATTTCATTTTGACGATTAACCAGTCATCACATCTCAACTGATTGTTGTTTGAACAGTATATTGTTATCAGTTGAACTGCTTTCAAAGTGAACATTATGCTAATATTATATGCAATGTACATGCAAAACCCTGAATAAAATAACTTGAAAGATGACAAATATATTGATTACTTTTTTCACATGTTGTATTCACAATACAAATTCATGACTTATATCTTCCAAATGCATATAATGACTGATTGATAACTATAAGTGTAAAAAATATATTTTACCAGTTTTGTAAATTACTGCTGAATATGCAGGAGTGGATCGACAATTTCTATTACACTGTCTTTGTGGAATAAGAAAATGAAAAGCAGTTTTTCTTACTTTTGCAGTTACATTTTACACGTCAGTTGCCAGAAATGCGGTGAGATTTTCTATAATTATTTCCAGAGAAGGAAAAGCTTTGATTCATGCACTGAATTTCCCAATTTCCTAAATAAAAATTGCGGAAAAAGCAGACCTTCCTGATTTCCCAACATAGAGATTGCGATTTGTTAAACTAACTTCTTCCAAATAATGCTAAAATATTAAAAAAGAGTTCACTGCTTCCAATTCACTTTTGAAATTGTCAACCGAAAATATTGTCTTGGATAATGAAATTGTGTTGCAACGTTATCCAATATAGTATATCTACATGTTAGGCACCTATACCTAGATATAAATATTGATTACTGTTAGCATTATGAAAGTCTAATTTAAGAATTTTATAAATGAAGTTGTACACCATAAGCATTATCTCAGGTCTGTTTGGTTTGTTAAATGTTTGGAATTGAGAGTGAAAAATGCGGTTTGCTATTAGTGCCATTATAGCAATACGCACTATTTACTACTCGACTTACTTTGTTATGTAGTCATCGATAAATGGAGAGTGATGTGTATGCGAAAAATGTTGCCTGTTGAGCATGAAATTAGTCTGTGTCTTCATTGTAGCATCAACAGCGATTTCCTGGAATTCCCTTATAGCTTTCTTTAATTCCGTAATTTTCACGTTATGTAAATCAAAAAGTGCAGCAAGACTCCTGGTGGTGATCTTCACACTGATGACTCGGTTTTAAATGCAACTTTTTCGCCTGTTTAGCTATGGCGATTGGCATTTTAGGACGTGAGAAAATGATGCTCCATGTCCGACACGCGCAGTCTGTTTTCTACAAAACACCTTTTATATTTTTCCCCAATTTTTATTTTAAGCGCATTCATGGAAATGAATTAATACTAGCTTCTACAGAAAATACACCTGTTAAAAAGCTAAATATGGAAAAGGCAATAGGAAAAGTTTCAACAATATGCAACCATATTTCGTATCAAGTTATAAACAAAACAAAAAAAACATTGTATATTAACTGTAATAAATTACCGGAAGTTTACTGTATTGGAAGACCTACATTTTCATTTTCAGTTCACTGGATTGTCCATGATCTTTCTATTTCATTGAACTTTGTTCTCGGCCTTAACACGTACCAGATTACAACATAATTCAGAATGATTACACTTGAGCCAATGTAGGCCTAGTACTGTATATTATATTCTTTTTAATGTGAACTGGAGAGAAATTTGGTAAAAATAATATAGTCAAAAAATAATTAACGAATGTTTTTGAATTTGATGAATTAAATTCTGCAGAATCAACAATGGAAAGGGACAATGAAAACAAGGTTTGTTGGAAATATCAAAGAACTTACTACCTTATATTTGATTTCGGTGAGGTTAGCTACAAATGTAATCAATCCCCTTGTATTTTATTTCAAATTTTGATGAAGTCTTATTAAACAAGTTTTAGATTTAAAAACTGCATGATGTACAAGGAACAATTAGTTTCTTGTATGATTTCGGTGATATAACATTTTTATCTTTGCAATATAGACTATTATTAGTCATTTTTTTATTGATACGAGTATTTTTTGAGTTGATTTTAAGTTTCACTCGCATTGCATTGTCCATGCAGTGTAAATCGTTTAGTGGTGGTAATTGAATTTTTCTTTGCCAGTTCTGTCAATGACTATTTAATGCTGAGAAAACTTTTTCCGCATTGCAACCGTTTAACCATTTATGTAAAGATTGGCTGAGGCATTAATTCAAACAAACAACAACGTTGTTTCACACGAGTGCCTCTGATGTCGCTGTCCTCGCAGCGGTCGTTAGTATCGTATACCTTATCTCAGAAATACAATTTTCCTTTCCCAAACGTGAACTATACAGCACAATTTCCTGTGAAACTTCCATGTGACGAAAAACATAATTACGTGAATGGGGAAACAAAATAGTATAAAATTGCTCTTCCCCTCTGTCATGCATGCAGTTTTAATACATTATGTG
>WWPM01013706.1:0-18265 GCA_023279145.1 Glomeris maerens | reverse complement strand
TGATGAATGATCAAGTGCAAGATGTGGGGAGCATGAATTATGGATGTCACATTTTATGTAGGTCCTGCCTGGAGACATAGGTCTTGTTTTCATACAGGGAATACATATACCCTGTCAGTTTGTCCCTGTAATTCTGCAACACCCTGTATATACCGTACATACCCGACTTGAGGCTTGTTGATTCGGTGTATAGACCTTATATTTGGGAAAGCAAAGGTAATGGATTTCAATCCCCAGATCAGGTGGTTAGATATTAAATTTGGTCCAATAAGTCTTTTTGAGGAAGAAGCAAAGGACTTTTCATCGCGAGTTATCGTTGTTCGGAGTCATGCGGCCGGGTATTGATCGTGTACCGTGCAAGGTATTTCACATTTCTGCAAAGAGATGATTACTTTCCGCCCATTAGCAAATAAAAGTCAATTAGTATTTTATTACGAAAAAAAGGATATGTACCATATGGCTTATTTTTGCACCTTTTTGTACAGATGTGGTCCCATATTGCGGATTGTAATTTTGTGCCACATTGTATCCTGCACGGGAATATTTAACTAATAGTAGTACTGGGAATTAGTGTAATATAATTGTGTTGTAGATACTTGGAAAAATATCGGTGAAAGTAATTTTTGGTTGGGGCTAAATACATAAATTCTTTTGTCATGCTTATCATATCAATTTCTACATGGAAATCGGCCAATTGTGTTATACACTGTAGTGTTTGTAATCAGTATTGCATAACAACTTGAGATGCTTTTTAAGTTTGCTAACAAATTAGTAAACACAAAATTTATGATTCATAATATGACTTTGGCAACCGTACAGACAAAACTTAAGGAATACTTGGAAATGAGAATGTATTTAATGTAATTTACTGTTTTTGTGACCTGTGTGTTTGTAAAATTGCTGGAGAAAATGGTGTTTGATGATTAATAAGGGAAATCCCTTTGTTGTCGAATTCATAAGCGGTATAACGATCGAATCCAAGATGGCCGCCGTTTTTTCTGCTTTGCATTTGCGTCGGAAACAATGAAACTGGAAGAGATGCGATTGCAGCATCTGGTTAATAGTTTTCACAGGATGATTTGCGAAGTAAACTAAGAGCAGTTTATAGATTTTGTTAACACAGCGTCGGAGTGATACGAATAACAATCGACAGGCAACCAAAATATCACACTTTTTGGCAACTCCAAGCAGAGGGAAAAAGAAAACCAAACTAAGTACTGCACTGGTCTGGTATTCTAAATAACCAAACTAGAAATTAGGCCGGGAAAAATAGTGACTTCAATAGTGTGGGGTTTTTTTTTTTGTTACATAAATGCGGTCGGAAAAGTAGACAGTTTTCTTTTGCCTTAAAAGACTTTTACCTTTCGAGATTAATATAAGTAAGTGTGCATATAATATATCAAGTGCTTGTTTTTGTATGTGGGCCTTGGATCAGTTCCAGGGTTTTATGTACTTCTTCATGAAGATGGGCTTTGAAGAAGATTACAAAAGGTTTTTTCAGGGGATTCAGTTGGACTGTAAACGAGTAAATCTGTCTCCAAATAATGAATTTGATCTTTGAATGAATAGCTTCTTTTTTACATACAGACATTACAACAAAACAGAAAGTATTTACAAAAAGTGTGAGGTTAGGGACATCGCATTTGAGAAATATACGAATTTGTTAACAAAATAATGTTAATGCCGAGTACGCTGTTTGTCTCTATATGCAAGTGTCACCACTGTGTCTGAACTTGCGAAAGAAATTGGGACAATGGTCAAGAATAGTAAAAGTCGAAGAGGAGAATAAGAAATTGCACTTATCCGCCGCTCGGCACCGAGAGATGAACACGGTAACCGTTATCGATTTTGAAGGAGTAAAATACACCGTAGGTAATAATAATATCTGTCCTTTTTTTTCCCCCTCCGCTATCAGATGAAATAAGATTTATTCAAGTAACCTTTTGTATTTTAGGAATATTTGATTCGATTAGCCGGTACGAAGATGTTGTTGTCCCGTTCGCAGATGACTTGGATCTCGCTGACGCACGCACGCACGCGGCGTAGAAATCCGTGGATACGGGCCTACTAACCTGGATCGTGGCATTTCCTCACTTGCACAACAAGTCTGATGTGGTTGTTGTTGTTGTTGTTGTTGGGGGTTTTCTTTTTAACTTCTGGCTTTAATAATATCGATCCGAGTACGTATTTATTTATCATCGGGTTTTTAAGTCTTTCCGTAACCCATCCGATACGTTTATTTTAGGGCAATTCACTCCGAGACTCCTGGTTTTTTTTTGCGGCAATTTGGGCAAATTGCAGCCTGGCTTTGTATCGTATTGAATGGGGAAATTGCAACACGTGCGATTACGGAGGATTTGTGAAATTGGTATCGATGGGAAAGCGAAGATGTTTGCGTCTTTGAACTGTAGACAAGACTGTTTTCATTTTTTTCCTTACAGTGATTCATCGGAGAAAACTGAGCCACCGATATCTTCCTTGGAAATAATAAATATGTAATGTTTTATTGTCCTTGTTCTGAAAATGAACAGAGCTTGGAACGATCCAAAATAGACTTTGCAGAGGAAACTAACTCAGAATCCATTTGTATATGTATTCTTATATTTTCAGCAAATGTTAGTCTTCTATGTTCAACCATTTTTGCTTTACACTCTGCCATGTAAGACAATTCTCATTCAATGTTTGGTTTGTACAGTCAATTGATGTGGACAGTAGACTATATGTCTAAAAGGAAATTGAAGTATACTGTAACTGTGTATAATAATGTGATCAGCTTTAAATTTGCAATTGTCGTGTTGCTATTTAGCTAAATATGATTTTTTCATGGTGTCCGGTCCCAATGAGACTGCACTGCAGTGGTCACTCGGCTAATTGTATGATAAGGCGGTTGGTTTGAAGGGAAAGTGAAAGTTTCGTGATTGATCCAAGCCGAGCCGAGGACGTAGGAACGCGTGACTTTGAATCGACACGTGTTGTTTGTTGGAGAAAATGCGGGAAATGAGCGGAGTAAATATTGGGTCCTTTTAGCATACGATTAATTTAAGCCTGGGATACGAGGCACGTTTGATACATGTGGGCAGTGTGATTTCGCTGCTCGTATTGATCGGTCTTGTCACGCACAGCCGCAACAATCTCACTATATACCGTACGTTACGTAGCAATATACACTACGGTAAAAATAAAACCACCAAATGTGTCCGCGAATTATTCATTTGTTTTCTAAAAGGAAAAGAAATACCAGCCCTGTTACCGTGTTACGAACCGTTTGGTTGTCCGAGATACTGCACGAATCTCTTTGTTGAAAAGGAATGGGATTTATTTTATCGATTATTAATTGCTGACCTTTTGCTTTTGTTTCAGGAAAAAATCTCTACAACAATGAGCATGTTGCCATCAAGTTGGTGAGATTTTGGATTTCATATAACCTTGCTAGGGAATAATTTTGCGCATTTGTAATTGGATTTACGTTTCAATTTCCAGGAACCGATGAAGTCCAAAGCCCCCCAGTTGCACTTAGAGTATAGGTTTTACAAACAGTTGGGATCTCACGGTACTTAGTATTAAATGATATTAACCGCGGAGGTGTACGGGTGTGTTTGACGGCGATTTTCCGATCGGCAGACGGAATCCCCGAGGTTTATTATTTTGGGCCGTGCGGCAAGTACAACGCGCTAGTGATGGAACTTCTGGGTCCCAGCCTAGAAGACCTATTTGATCTCTGTGGAAGGAAGTTTTCACTAAAAACAGTTTTAATGATAGCAATACAGCTTGTGAGTATATATATATGTATATATGTATATATTTTTCCTGTATTTGTACGTGCCGCTGACGAGTTCTGAATCGCGTGTTTGGGCGCAGTTACACCGAATGGAATACGTCCATTCGAAGCATCTCATATACAGGGACGTGAAACCTGAAAACTTCCTAATCGGACGGCAGTTCAATAGAAAAGAGAAAGTTATTCACATCATAGACTTCGGTTTAGCCAAGGAATACATAGACCCGGAGACCAATAAGCATATACCGTACAGAGAGCATAAGTCGCTAACGGGCACGGCTCGGTACATGAGCATAAACACTCATCTAGGAAAAGGTGAGAAGCCGTACGCCGGGGCACCGCGAGTTGTACCCGGTCGTGTCCTCACGTACGTACTCTGTGTCGCAGAGCAAAGTAGGAGGGACGACCTGGAAGCCTTGGGACACATGTTCATGTACTTTCTTCGCGGCAGTCTGCCGTGGCAAGGGCTCAAAGCCGACACGTTGAAGGAGAGGTATCAGAAGATCGGGGATACGAAGCGTGCGACTCCCATCGAGTCGTTGTGCGAAGGCTTCCCAGGTTCGTGGTGTCCACCTCTTTCAAATTTCCCTTATTATATCGATCCGTGTGAATTTACAATATACATATACTACGAGGAAGAAGTTTTATGAACTTCAACTTCTCTACGAGTCGCAATATTTCAAGCGATTCGAAGCGAATGTCCGAGGTACGCGGTTGAAATGCAACTATTGTTTCTGAGAACTAAATAATGTGAATATAACTAGATGGCGCAATACGCGCATACAAAGTACAGTCCGTACTCGTGTCGTAATTACGACAGTGTTAGACATAAGTTACTACAGGATCGTTTGAAAGAATATCTGGTTCGACTCTAGTCGTAAATCTTTTTCTCGCAGAACGAAACGCTTCACGTGCTTTTATTTGACGACTAGTTTCGACTCGTGAGCGAGATATTCTTTCAAGTACGCTACTCACTTAGTGTTTTTTTGAAACTAGGTAAAATAGAAGTGGTCAGTTTGTTCGTTTATAGCGAGTAAAAAATATTGCGACGAGTTGACGCTTTCGCTTTTGCAGACGAAATGGCTACTTACTTGCGCTCCGTCAGACGTCTCGATTTCTTCGCGACACCGGATTACGACGAACTTCGGAAACTCTTTCAGGACCTATTTGACAGAAGAAACTTCATGGACGACGGCGAGTTCGACTGGACGGGGAAAACTATGGTACGCGAATTCGTTAACCGCCATTTTGCTCGTTTAACCGTTACGTTAAAAGGGGGATTATTACGTTTGTGTGAATTGACTCGTGTATTCGTTAATGCGAATGTTCGCTGTATTCCTGAGTATGTTGCTCGTTGCCGCGTAAAGCCAGGGACTTTTTACGTGCTGCGGCTCTTGCGACACGCTCTCCCGTCTCGAAGGAAACGTTCTCAGTCCGAAGAGGTTTGTAAAATGTAATCGCACCCACGCCCCCGCCATCAATATGAAGATCTTAGTTTCACCTCCGCTGTATAACTTCTACATATATTCCCCGCGTCTCATTCCGATAGTTGTTGTGGCAAAAGTAGATTTACTAGTAGGACGCGAGCGATTCTTGATTCTGGACGCGGTGATAACCCGTTTAATGTTGCAACACTTTTGACAGTCCACTCCCGTGGGGTCGTTACAAACTGGTCAAGAGGTGATCCTTTCCCCGCAAAGAGAGAGACACGCTAGCGCCGCCATGAATAAGGTTAATCTATAATTTTCGCATCGCGCGTGTAGATGCTGATTTTCTCTTTTTCCCTCCCAGCAACAGGTGTCCAACCGTGGCGGATTAGGTGGCTGGAACGACGGTCAAGCTAAGCCGACGAGTTCCACGCTGGGAGGTAACCTCACTCCCGCGGACCGACACGGCGGCTCCGTTCAAGTGGTCAGTTCCACGAACGGGGAACTGGCCAACGATGACCCGACCGCGGGCCACTCGAACACTCCTATCACCGCGCACGCTGAAGTTGAGGTTGTCGACGAAACCAAGTGAGTTATTTCTTTTTATCCTAGTATGGGGGAACTGCGACTTTAGAATTTCTTCCTTGAACTTAAACGAGAGAGAGAAGTTTTGCAAGACTGTATATATTTAGCAAACAATGTAGCAGTGTTTGGTGACAACATACAGAAATATCTGCAGTACTAAAATAACAGAAGTTTGTCACATTAATCTTTGTGCAGGTTTTTTTCCAAGTAATTCGCCGAGCAACGACTCGTTATACTTTTGCAACTTGTGCATACGTACATGTGGAAGTGCGTTTTGTTGTCGAAACGCCCTAATGTTGCCAGTTGCCTTTTTAAAGATTCAATCTAATCAAGACTCGATTCACCCGTTATCTTTGTTTCCATTTCCAGCTCCGATAGATTGGTATATACCTGAAAGTAGTTTTTAATGTTCTGATGCAAGAATGAGTAATCTAAAATATCACTATTCCAATCGCAGTCGATTAGATTCACTTTCCCGAACAATTTAGGCCCGTTGAACTTAGATTTTGGAGACATTTTTCATACAATAATATCAAAACTGTGGCATTTTAATTGAGACTATTGTAATATCTATCGAGTCCTCGTTGTTTGCCAACCATCTTTTGATATTTGTGTGAGGAAACTGTTTGTGTTTTTCTTTGCAGGTGCTGCTGCTTCTTCAAGAAAAGGAAAAAGAAGCCCGGCCGGCAGAAATGACTGGCGGTTTCCTGCACCCCAGAGCGAGAAGCGGTTACCGTACTGCTGCATCTCTCTCACTCGGAGTCAAAGGAAAGCTACAGCTCTCATCAGCATCAGACTGGTGGTGTTGGTGGTGTCCATGTGACCACCACATCGACGAGATACTGAAGAGAGTGAACACGAGTGAGTGAGTGAGAGAGAGGTTTGTCCTCCTTTTCTCTCGTCCCCTTTCCTTTTAGGATCCCGACGCCTGTTTTCCCCCAGTGTAAATCCCCCGTAGCACCTCGGTGTCCTCGTGTGTCTTCGTTCGCGGCCCCAGTCGGTGCTCGAGGAAACCGAAAGGCGCGAAACGTGTCGCAGCTCCGATGTTCAAATTTTTTGCGTTTGGCCACTCGCTCGGTGTGGACGCGCTTGCATTTTTATTCCTTAGGAAGTTCCACCGAGTCGCGTGCAGCTGTAAGAGCTGCACATCTCGCTTCTTCTTCTTCTTCTTCTTCTATACCTTAAAACCTTCTTTCCTCTCTTTCTTTCTTTCTTTCCTTCCTTCCTTCCCACCAACTTCCACCGGTAACGGGGGACTGATAATCGCTAAGATGACGCTTGGAACGGTTGATTTTGCTGTTATTTTGTAAAAAAAAAGAGAAAAAAGAAATCAGGGTGTCTACTGGTGCTGGAATTTCTCGAAATCCTGGAAATGCCGTGAAATTAAAAAACAAAACTACGATCATTGTATGTAATAATAGGTTTTTTTGGCTTTTGTTGCTTATTAGATTCGCATTCGTTCACAATTGTCACCAAAATTACGGCCAAGTATGTAATATCGAATTTGGAACTTGTGCGATATACGCGTGTATAACCTGACAGAGAAACGTCTTGGGGCATCTTGGAATTTCATTTTGGAACTCCTAGTAGACACCCTGTGATAATATAACGCTTCTGGGCCACATGCAGCAGCTTTAAAAAAGGCAAACCCTTTAGGTCCGTTTAGTGAAACCAAGTTACGTTAGCGGACCAAAGCGAAGAGAGTCG
Source organism: Glomeris maerens (assembly GCA_023279145.1). Classification (NCBI taxonomy): domain Eukaryota; kingdom Metazoa; phylum Arthropoda; class Diplopoda; order Glomerida; family Glomeridae; genus Glomeris; species Glomeris maerens. Next base: position 10,768 of record WWPM01013706.1, on the reverse strand, counting down.
GAGAACTAATATTTTTACGCCAGGGGGGACTAAACCGACAATTACGCATTTGGCAGCAGTTCACGCACTACTCGTATTCAACCGACTACTCTCTACAATTTCTCTTCAAAACGAAATATACTTCCACGCACCAACTGTTTAAAAAGGATCCATGCACGTCACGGTGCGCATCCTTATTTCACTCCTATATAGTCCGTTCAAAATAAGCTGAGAAAAAAGGCGTGCCCATATTCGAAGCTTATTGGATAGCGAAAACCACGTGATACGTGGGCGTGAGTAGCAGCGTAGATTCCGACATCTTGATTGGCAGCGGAAACCACAAGACAAGCCTTTTTTCAATGTAGCCAATTGCGAGCACCGAGTAAGCCACGCCTTTTTTCTCAACCTATTTGGAATGGATTATAAGCATTATTTAAAAAGAAGAAAGAGTGTCGGGTTTTTTCTTCTTCCCCCATTTCATCGCAGTGTAATTTTTAACAAAACGCGAATTCATTTATTGTGTAGTGATTTGAAATTAAATTCGGTTACTTGATCACGATACATTTAATAATTAATTCACCACCAAAACCGTTAATTTTCTTTGCGTGTGCCCTGGCTAAATAAATTAACTGCCAATAGGGTGAGAGAACAAAGTGGAAACATTATTTGAAATAAGAAAGAGTTTTGTCTGGCTGTTCCGGCATTTGTATCGGTAAATATACACGGCTCCGTAATTGCGAGTGACCATCGAGAGTTGTCGCGAATTCCCCCAAAATCTTCACTCGGTTTGTTTTTTTAGAAAAGAAAAGAGCATGTCTGTCTTCATTGCTATTTTCATCACACGTCCAGATATACTATTATATAAATAAAAGACTGAGTTAGTTGACTTTTTCCATTCCTTTCTCTCCAATATATATTGAGTCAGATTTGAGGCAACAATAATTAATTATTGCACAATGTCTGTCGACACTGCTCCGAGTAAAAATCATATTCAGATATGTACGTAAGAAATTGACCGAGACATTGTTGGAATTCCTTGCACGGTTCCTGTATTTTTCTCGTTTTGTTTAAGTCATATTTTATCTGCCCGTCTTCGTAAAACGTAAAAACCAAATTGCTTTTATACTTTCTGCAGTGTGCTGACTGCCAAGTGCGTTCTTCGGCTCGATATTTTTCCAGACATTTGAAAGGCAAATAATGATCAAGCAATTGTCCATATCACCCTAATTGAATCTAAAACATTACCGATTGGGTTGGTAGATATATTAATAAGTACTGTAATTTTCACGATGTCGATTAAATGCAGCTCTTTTTTTGTTGTTTCCCCCCTGTTACTTTTAAATGTTAGAATTTGTATCTTTGTTGTAGATCCATCCCGGGATGATGAAGTTATTGTCTTTCAAGATGTGAATTTCATTCTGGGATCAGTAGCATATTTTAAACATTTTGTGGAAATTTTTTTTGCCTGCGTTGAGATTCCGTTAAGTACGCTACCGTATTGCAACGGGAATAAGATGTAAACTAATTCTGCCTAGAAAGGTGTTGAACTTTTCCTCACGAATGCCAATTTTTCTCCGATTGCCATGACATGGAATAAAACAAGGGGGTAATGATTATTTTAACTTGTAAATAATAAGTGCCGTTCCCATTCGCGTGTAGTAGTAAACAACGCCATTGCGATGCGAATCTTTTTTGAATGGAAATCAGTGAAAGTGCTTTACAAAATACACGGCGGTTGTGGTTTTGTTTTGTGTAAATGTTGCTTTAATTAATTAACTAATTAATGAATGAACGAACGAGCGAACAAAAATCCAAAATACTGATTTTGGTTTTCACAATTTTACATGCGAGCAGGTTTTTTGTTTTTTGTTTCGTTCAATGTTGAATGAAAATAAAGTGGTTATCACTTTACGTCGACAGTTTAGGTCTTTAACGTAGGTTTTCCTGGGGCAGATGCCTAACAAACGGTGTGGCCCATTTACTTAATGGCCCTAAAATATAAAATACGAAGTTATATCTACAGTATGCTACAAAAAATTCAACATTTTCTAATCTGATCCAGGCATTTATTTACAGAAAAGTACAAGTTTCAGTTTACGCATGTAGGAGGGCTGTTCGGAGGAAAAAAACCCACATGGATACAAATATTTTATTACGTGCCTCTTAAAACTACAGCTTTTCACTATTTTTCAAAACGTACATTGAAGCACTTGTCATTGTGTTGTTTCACCAATTTGCAAATCCTTTCTGCGCAAGACTCGGCCACCTGGGAACGTAGCCCAAACTGTCGCAGCATTTTGAAGTGTCCGAACACCGGACAGGCCTTTTGAGCCGATTCCATCCGTTCGTTCACTTCGATGACGATGAAGACCTTCAAAATGCTGTGACAGGTTGGCTACATTCCGAGGTGTAATGCGGAAGGGATTTGCAAACTCTTATGACAAGTGATTCAACAAAGAAGTGGGATGTTGAAGTTTTAATTGACGCGTAAACAAAATTATTTGTACCTGGGTGTGGTTACTTTCCAAACGGCCCTCGTATGGAACCGTTATATTCCGGATAGCTGGGAACACGCGCGTGAAAAATACAAAATACGACTTCACATTGCGTACTGAAAGGTGTGTAAACAAATATCACAGGCTCCCCGGGTCCATAAATTACGTGTCGTTGAAATATTACACTATCATCGCAAATTTCAGGAAAGATTTCCCATCAGGGTAAAAAAAAATATTCTTCCAAGAACTCGCTGCAAAGATGATCCTCTTGGTCTTGGTTGGAAGTTTGACAGCTCGTGCTAAAACCTAAAGCGCAAGAAACCCTTTTGGGAGACCTATTATATCAACTAATGATTTGTAGAGTGGTCAATCTGTGAGCGTGGGAAATCGGCCAGTGTTACTTTAAGATCGCTCCAAAATTGCCACTTTTACAGTACTTTGCTCATTTACAACTGTTTTAATGTTCCCCTGAGCGGTAAAGATAAATATTTTTGCCACCGACTAATCTTGGAATAAGGAACGAAATCGGATTTGGCCATCAATCTCGTAATGAACTATTTACCGTATGTTACACGTCAATTAATTAACCCGGCACGTAATTCGTCATTTTGGCTTTTTAAACTGCATCTCCTCCACAAAACGATGATGCTGCCCACGACGACCAGAGTTGTGGGTAAACCAAATCCAACAATAATGACCAAGATGACCAAAAACGAGAACTTGTCTTTCGGCGGACTTCCGATTCCGATCGCTACCGACCTGTCGAGAAATTTGAAACGTGAACTTCTTTTATTTTCTTAATCGTGTATTATAAATCACTAACTTACCACGTTAAATATTCATAGCTCTGGTAAAACTTATCCCCAGTAATACCAAATGAAATATTAATCTTCTTTACGACAATTTCATCGTTATTAAGAGCTGCGTGGACGAGGCTGTTCAAAATCTCTTCGTTAGTTTTCCTGGACGTGTTAAGAAAACAAATTCACATACAGTCATTAGAGCCTTGTTTTTTTTTTTACAAGATTGCTACCAAATCAGTGAAAGACATTCAGCTAACCCATCTTTCACGCCGTACGCAACGCACGCGGTCGAATGTTCAATAGTGTTATCGGCAGACGTGTACGAAACTGGTTTCCATTGCATATAATCGCTCTCGTTGCCGGTCGCAAACAGTTGGATTACCTTGATGATGTGAAAAAAAAGGTGAAAAACCGTTTGCAAGTTGTCATTTCATTAAGCTTATAAAGAGCACCTTGAAGACACCAGGCATGTATTCATCGTCCAAACTCTCAACGTCGTTTATTTCCATTTGAAACTCGTGTTCTTTACTTTTAACGATGGTCAGTTCCAAACCGAAGCGAGATTGATTGAACCTGGTCGCGAACCCGTTTATTACGATGTTCAGGTGCATTATGTCTCCGTCGTAATGAAGCTTCGGCATTGTCGCCGCGCGGCCTTCTTTGCCGAAAGCGCTCAGCTGCGAACGCAAAACCCGCATTGAAATGATGAAGTGTTTTAGAAGCAGCAAACCGTTTTCAGGGTTCATATCAAACCGTACGTGAATTTGTAGCGGGTTGGATTTCTGTTTTGAATCATCTTGCGTGATGAGAGAGTATCCAACACCGACACCATCATCAGATACACTAATTACTGAAGTGTTCAGCATGTTCCACGAAAATTCACCAGATTTGTGGCCGATTACGTCTTGCGTGGAGTCCACGGACTCCATGTTGGCAGTGTCGTGTGGATCGGAGAATTCCCAGATCTGGAAATTTATTAATGCAAAATTTTTCATTATCGTTGTTGACGGAATGATTTCATTCCCAGGCTTTTGCTTACTTTTGTTATCAATATTGCCCTTTTATATGATGGTTTCTCTGTTAAACGTATTGAATTCGCAGGATGATTTGACGTTAAGCTGGTCCAGTTGACGTACAAACTTGCGTTAACTGAAGATTTAAATACGAGACTTGCGAATGTTCCTATAAAAAAAATCAATTGCTAAATTGAGTATTGGTAATATTATTTTTTGTTTAAAATTACCATAAATTTTGATTTGAATTTTATTCGCATTTTTCAAAACATACAATTTAATTTCCTTTTAGTTTGCACAAACAGAACCCACAAATACATTAGAAACTTTCCACACAAACCACCCAAAAAACACCGGTGTTGTTTAAACACGATTGAAAAACACATCAAAGTATGTTCATAAAAGATTGGTGCATAGCTGCTATGCAAGGCATGGTGCTGCGCACTGTTCTTTCTTGCACAGAACACGGGCGAACTAGGAACGCAGCGAAGCTCCGCCTTCCCCGCAGACTGCGAGCCAATAGTTACCGCGCGAACCGAGCAGCTATCACGTGACTTTTCATTCGTTCGCCAGCGCTCGACCGGTGATGATCGTAGGGGCCGAAGGCGGGACGTAACTGCGTTCCTTCGGCCGCATCTTCACGATCGTCTTAGAAAACATGGTATTTTTTAAATCTTTCGCCTAAAAACTTACCTTTCGAGCTCCATAAATAGTGAAGAGTGTCATTTTCTCCATCTGCGCGAACGTAAACCAAGTTCATGGGCTGTCCAGAAACAAATGGCTCGCATTTACCCGTACAATTCGGATTTAGCGTCAGTTGCAGCTGTACGTTTTTTGCACAAACAATAGGATTATACTAGTATAAATTTATCGAGTATAAGTTCAACAAATGAACAACATTACTTGTCGTCCTCCTTTCTCGGATTTCGCCAGATTACTGAAGAAACAAATTAGGCTTAGCGCTAATATTATCCGCATTTCCCGCTAACACCTCTCATCAACTGAATAGGCTTATCTACAGAAACGTCTTCATAAATTCGCCCAGGCTAATACTTATTCGACGGAACCGTTATGAAATATCGGGGCGAAAACACTATGCACGTGACATGCCTTGCGTTTCCTGTATGATTTGTTTGTTGTGATTCATGTAACTCGCTTGCTTCCGGTTTCGTTTGTAAATCAGATCGACGAGTTCACGCAACTTTATTGCGGCGGAGTAGTTGCACGGGCAAGAATCCCGCTCGCCTACGCAAGCTATTTTGTTGCGCGCAATTTCTTTCCCGCGCGACTTTGTTGCGAAGTTCGAGACGGTTCTGCGGATCGGGTTTACGATACTGGGCGTTCTATTCCTGCGATCCGCGCTCCGCTTTCGTTCTTCTGGACCGACTGAGCGGGAAACTTTGAACAGATTTCAGGCGTCCTTTTATGTAACGAGTGAGAAATGTCTGGAAGGGGACGTGGTAGAGGACGTGGTTCAGGGTTTACTTTCAACACCGATGGACTGGGACTTGCAAGAAGCGATATTTTGGAAATCTCAAGAAATCCTCGACTTCATTTATCATCATCATTGTACCCTGTAAGTTATTAAATGCTATGATTATTATGTGCGATTTCAATGGTGAAATGATTGACAGCCACTGCAATTCAAAGTATTGCCGCTTCCCGAAGACAAAGGTCTTGAAGAAACCGAAGAAATAGCTTATTCACTTGGTCAGAGGAAATTCAATTACGTTGTGAAACCTGTAAAGGTGGCTCACAATGATGTGGAACGGTATTCCGATAAATACTACCGTGATGATGTTGCCAACGAAAAATACGGTAACATCTATGTTTAAAAAAATTAAATGTAATTTCTAGTTTTTCATTGTAGAAACTTGTTTTGATTTTTCGTTATTGTTTTATACGTTGGAGACAGATTATTCTAGGATGCCGGTTGAGTTACGAGCCGTAACCAGGAAAAAACAAGCCGCGAAGAAGACGACGGCTCTCGGAGCTAAAGTGGACATCGTAAAGACTCTCGAGGTGTTTGTTTTCTTGATTCATTTCATTCGTTATGTGAAATATGAAAGTACGGTCCTCCCTCGGTAATCCGGCGGTTTTTTTTTTTGGCCTTCCTCTTGAAAATTTTGTAGTAAACTTGTCGGGAGGTAAATGAAGATTTCAATCTTAAGAATTTCTGTACATTCATGCTGATAGAATTTATTCCATTCACTCTGTTTCTATTATTTATGCTGAAATTTTAAATAGTGCTTTCTGCAGAATTTCCGCAATGACTGAAAATAATCTGTAGAAAATCTACAAATATTTGTACAAAATCTGAAAAATATCTGCAAACTATGAATATATTTTCTGCAGATAAATATTGATTTCTGCAGATAATCTACAAAATTGTAGGAATTTCTGTAGATTTTCTGCAGAAATCAATGTTTTTCCGTAGAAAATCTGCAGCATATTTTTTCTGGGGTATTGTTACAAAACAAGTAAATGTTTACATTCAACTTTTAATACAGATGTGTAACATACATGTGTACAATGAAACGTAGTTTCTGCTGTTAAAATTCGTCATTATTAGTTAATTTCCAGTAATCCGGCGGTGCTCTGGTCCCACATCTGCCGGATTAACGACGGAGGACTGCATTCCTTGTTTGTATTTTACGTAATTTGTATTATTATGGTGAATTAACAAAAGCACTTGGAAGCTATGGAAAATAATGCGGAAAACGAGCCGTCCGACGAAGAGAAGGAACAGGCTGAAGAAGAAGAATTGGTTGCCATGGAGGAAGAAGAGTACGAGGAAGATGAACAAGAGGAGGTAATTTTGAAAAAGAGTGCTGGAATAGTTTCAATTCTAAATACGTCATTACCAGGGCACCGATTATAACTCGAATTACTTCGATAACGGAGAAGGGTACTTGGACGAAGAAGAGGATAATCTTGACGACGATGGACCGATTTACTCGTGAATGTTCTGTGTTTTTTCTGCGATACCGCAATAAAACATAACTGTAAAAAATAATGTGATTTATTTGTAATAAGCACGTAGGACCAGCAGAAAGATAGGAATAATTAGTAACACGATTATCAGGAAGACTATCCACGCGTTCCAGTTGTAGCCTTTAGGGGTCGGTTCGCCGCGGGGTTCCATCGGGTGGATTCGCTTCTGGTCCAAAGCCTGCACGACTTCTTCCAGCGAGTCCTTTTGCGTCTTCAGAGATTGCCTGATGCGGCTTAGGTCGGCGTCCATTTTCTCCAAGAAACCTTTACCGTCTTGGGAGCTCGTGCCGCTTATGTGGCCGGCTATGCTGACCGCGACAACCCTCACGTCCGCGTTTCCGCAATTGGTCCGCGCAGGGGCCAGGGCCGGGTCCTCGAAGTGAACCCCGTACGCTTTCACGGGCACTTTCACTCTGACGAGTCCGTAAAACTCCCGGTCGCTTATGATGTTGTTGGCGCGTTTCAGATCCGATACCTGCGTTGTTGAAAGAAACCATGTCATTGTGCTGTCTGAGACTCAATCGATATTTTTCGGACAGTTTCCATAAGCTTTAAAAATGTTTTCAATAGTGTGACAACTACTTCAAAGGCCAATAAATGTATTTCCCACGTGCATTCTGTTTTTGAATTTTTGCGACACAATTCACCGAACTTTTTTGCCGCATGGACCGGGAAAATTGTGTGATTATATTTTATTGATTCTCGTATCCACCTTGCAACCGTATCGCATGGATATGATCTGTAAAGTGTCCCCGTGTTGGACGTGGTGTTCGAGGAAGTCGTACATGCTGTGCCAGTTTGATTTCGGTTTCGGTTTTTGCGTTTCCGGTTCCGGTTTCCCACTGCCATGGACACTGGGCAGTAACTTTGTGAGTTCCAAGATTTCATTCTCATCATCGCTGTCGCACGATTGTTGATCACAGTTGGAGATGTACACTTGACTGTTCGCCGTCGAAGTTGATTTCCGACATCGTAGTTTGCGATAAGACGACGACGAATACTTGCTTTTGGAACTATTTTCTTGACGGCGTTTGCTGCCAGACCCAAGCCAAGAAAACCGACTGGACATGGCACTGCGAATTAAAAAACACCAAAAAAACGGTTTAATATCGATTAATAACCAAGCAATACATTCCATCCCGGAAGTTTTACTTATGTCAAACTTAATAATCGGTTACTACGACAGCAAATTTGTCGTCGGCGGAAAAAACATCCCAATAGTCTGGATTTCACCACACGACGGGTTTGTGACGTCACACACACGTATGGCGTTCTTTTTCGCAATACCGGTATTGATCGCGTTCGAAATCGATACGTTGAAACGTTCTTCGTGCCGTGCTGCCATCTATATTCTCTTTCACCATAAGTTGATAATATGGGATGACCATATATATGGTCACGCGGATTGGTTCAAGTGGCCTGATCACGGAACTACTTTCGTTCGTTGCAATGCATTTCGGAACTATTTTCAGCCTCATCACTCTTATGCAAAGTCGACTTGTAGTAGCGCTGTAGTTTCGTATGCCCATATATGGTCATCCCATAGACTGCCATATATTATCAACTTCTCCGGGCCATGACATTTTGAATAAGCCAATCGCGCGCGATATTCGCGATGTGACCAATAGGTGGGTGATACTCGTAAACCAATCAAAGACTAGAAGACTGATTGAGAGAGTTGTCATTCTTGTGTCTCGCTTTTGAATGGTTCAACTCTCATTTTTAAATCCCGCCCACTACGCCAGGATATACGTGCTGGGTGGTACCAGAACGTGATGGGTACGCCCACTCAGTTCGATTGAGGGAAAATGTGGCTGGCTACTCTCTGTTTCGCTTATGAATTCTAGATAAATTTTTGCAACTTCGCAAGCGCCAATGCTGCAATTGGAAACATCGCTTTATTTGCTAGTATATTCCGCATTGTTTAGCCATGTTGTGGAAAAATGACCTTCGCGCGGTGTGGTGACCGCTCGGTAGATGGCAGCACTTTCGATGCGTACCGGTATCGTATCGCAATAATATCGCGTACCGGTGACCGCCATGTGTTTCGACGGTGAGATTTTCTCGAGCTAGGGAGGCTTTGCTTTGGACGAAATAGAAGCCATGGTGCTGGGAGAAGCGAGCGAAATAGTGGAATTCCTTCGGGGCGCTTTCCCCTATTATGCAGTCGTCGTGTTTCTACCAATACTAATCATTTTGTGCCCTTATAATCCCGTGGATGGGGCCCATGAGTTCAACGTTTATCGCATGCAACAGTATGACCTCCAAGGAACCACTTACGGTGTGTTTTATGTGTGAACATGTATACGCAAATTCTCTATTATATACTGCACACTTTTCCCAGGGCTTTAATTGCTACCATTTTCCAGTTTCAGTTTTATTTAAGATGGTGAAACCTGCATTAATTGATTTGCCCTCCTTCAAGTAGAAAAAAAGGGTTGAACTTGGGAAAGATTTTAATCTTCAAACCGCTATTATTTGTCGACAAGGAAATGCCGATGCTGCAAATAATTATCCTAGCCTATTTAGTAATGTTGTAATTGTACTTAACTGTATTATACATTTTAAAATACAAATTTGGGGTTAATTAACGACCTCGAAACTTAAATGCGGTTTAATTTATGTAATGGGAACGTTGAGAATCAATTTCAGATATAGTTGTCCAAAATTTATAAGTAAGGAAATACATAAAGGAATATATTCTGATGTACAGCATTATAGATTTAACGTTTTCCAGCACATTTAGGGAATTATACAAGGAGTTTTGCTGCCGCGATGCGTGAATTGTATTTTTGTTTGGATTGAAACCTTGCAGTTGCTTTCAAATAGTGAAATGATTGCGGTTTTCAATTGGTTTTTGCAGGATGCAGGAGTGCCGTGATCAACATGGAGGCCCGTACCCTCGAAGCGGAGCATTACGGCCGAAGATGCGTACTTGCGCGGATCGCGGACTTGACTCCGTCGAAATACCGCGAGATCTCGAGTCAAGGAGCGGGGGGATTGCTGATACTGTTGCCGACAAATTTCTCTGCCCTTTCCCCGGATGATCGAGGGGTATCTAATTTAAATCACACTTATACACATGCAATTTGATGTTTAACGCAGCCCACGATTCAGTATTTGTATAGTCTGCAGCAAAGTCAATTGTAGTTGTTATTAATTTTAGTTAATAACCGATCTGGAGCACACGATGGAAGAAGACGAAACTTCTTTGCCGGTGTACTTCGCTTGGGAAACTCCCGAACTGACCGAGATGTACGAGGGAATATACGGCACGAACCTCGGCTACAGTTCGTCCGCGTTAAAAGGTTAACTTCGGGATAAGCCTTTAATAATCGCACGCCTATTGTATGCGTAATGTTTATTATTATTATTTTCCAGAAATCATGCAGACCGTTTCGGCAAACGGCTTCCAGTTGCTGGTGAACTCCGCGCAGCCGAAGCCTTTAACGGATGCGCAGATAGTTAACATCCACGTAATTGA
>WWPM01013701.1:0-10591 GCA_023279145.1 Glomeris maerens | reverse complement strand
CCTGACTTACTGTCACTGCACAGTCAATTTTTGTTTGTTTGCGGAAATATGGAAGTTTTTGGGGGTGCAAAGACTTTACACTCACCCTGTATGTATACATAGTTTTACATTAAATATATAGTAGAGTGCAATTCCGTCTAAAGTTTAGTTTACTTTTTCCATGCGAATAATCTTAGTTCTTGCCAAGTGCCCTCTCACAAATCGACTCTGCCAAAAGAAGAGCAGCTGAATCGCAGCCGCCCAGTAAAATAATTATACCAAATGGATTTCGGCTAATTGGAGCACATGGGAACCAGAATTCTTTCTCATTTCTGTGACCGCTCATAAAAAAGCCTTGGACCACTCCAATATTGCGGAATTCTAAATTCAAATGTACAAAGCAGAGAAACGCTAATGAGTAAAATTTTGCGCATTTGAAATGATTGAAATCATAATAACACAAAAAATACCATTGAACTGAACTAAACAATTCCAAAATATAACATGCAGGCATACTGCCTGATGCATCAAGAGACATGTGAAATTTCACCTATAACGCATTGGTATGGCACATTAAATTTCTTTTATTAGTGAAACTTATAAAAAATATTGTGCATTAAGACGTTGTGTGCATAGCTATTCCGACTTAATAATAATTGCGAGGCACATTATATGGCAACGTATTTTATTAATGACCGTGTTTTATGTCTCTGGGCACCTCTTTGACAAAATGAAAGCCAATGGCGACAGCTGGGTCACATTTGGACGACCATCTTGATTACTTTGGGCGGAATGTTGGCATCGCTGAATCCTCATCTCCCAAGAAAATTAGATGACGATGAGTAAAGGCAGACGAGATGGAGCAAAGAAAGGGGATATTGAAGGAAAAAATACAAGCACCGTTTCACACTCGCTGATTCAGAAAATAAGTGCTCTTTCTTCCTCCGGCAGCCAGAGCTAATAGCATGATATGCATGTAGCCACTATTACTTCCATGCAGTAAGCAAAACTTAGTGGCTATTGTGTTTAGTGGTTCCATTTGGGAACAAAAGCGGCAGGATACAATCCGATTCCTGACGCTAGAAATCAAGTTTATCGGTGAGGCAAGAGGCAGATTGACCATAAAGCCCTATATAATAAATTAATAGATTCCCGTCAGGAAGTCGACAAAAATGCATGCGCGCGTACGGTTTTTATTTTTATTTTTTATTTAAATTGCAATTAAATTGATTGCGAAGTGGCGCTGAAACCTCGTCATGAAACCTAGCTGATCATCATCATCACGAAATCACGAACAGTGTTGCTTATAAAACGATCTGACTCGCGTTTTTGTGTGTTGATGTGGACACGGGGTAGAGTTGTTGCTTTTTCAGTCGTATTTTAATGAATATTTTTTTTTCGCTTGAAAAAAAACGATGCGCGCGGGGACGGGAATCTTAATTTATTATATGGGGCCTAAAGTCACTTTATATCGCTCGTTTCATAGTCTGATGTCGCTTCCTTCGCCGAATTATGTGCTTCCCTAAATGAATTGTCCATCTGATGATGATATAGCAGCATTGATTTGATTGATTGCCATGGCGCAATTATTCTGCAGGCTCTTTTCATTTCTTGCTCGTTTGCACGAACGTCTTCAGACTTTGCTTGTGCACGTCTTGACTTCAGCGCTTCCATGTTTCTTGTATACTGAGATAACAGAAGGCAATTTCATGGCGGTCAACTAAAAAAGTGTCAAGTAGCCCCATGACGGTGATTTTCCTCATGTAAGATCTTTTATTGTGTTATGCATGCGGCACGTATGGCTTGTTTTCCTCTGATACCCCGGACCATAACGAGCGATATTTGGTGATAAAGTTTTGGTATTCTCATCCTTTTCCCCAAATGGTCGACATGTTATAACGCGATGGTCACAATCAAAAATGAAGTAAACAACTTCGATCGATGCTGGTACTTTATAGTCTCTCCTCGATGACATTTTTCAGTTTATATACGCATATTCAGAATCCATCCACCTGAAAATCTCGATTACACGTATAGCGCACGAATGCAATTATCTGGTTTGTGAATCTGCGAGTGCTTTAATGTTGCCTTGCAAACATGGCGGTGCAAATAATTTACCTCCGAAGGATTCTACGAGTAGCACAATGCCGCACAACATACGCACGTATACATAAGTGTGTCGGCAGGTCACAAATTTTTTGCTCAAAAAATTACTTGGGGATTTCCCACAAATGATGTATTTCCGCCAACAGATCTATGTTTTGGAATGATGAATGGACAGGACGTCAACAATTAAGATGATAATCCTATTAAATGTAAACATAATTGCATTTTGCAATCTTGAGCAATAAATTTCACGGTGGATTTTGCCAATGCACATCTTATCAACTATGCAGATAGGTAATTTAAAAGTATATGTTTTTCAATTAAAATGCTATATTAGATGTCAATTGTAAGAGACCGTAGAATAAATTTTATTAGTGAAACACAATCTGTGCCAATTTCCATAATGTAATTACACAATAGATTTTCAAACAATTATCGTTGAGCTACTTTCATGTCAACTGTTTTAAGTTTATTGTTTGTGACAGTCGCAGACGGTTGACTTATAAAAATCATAGACACGTTAACAGCCTTCTTCACAAGTGTTTTTAGGTCATACACTATTTATATTGCGATATGGATGTCGGCATCTATAAGAAACGAAGCGCCAGTCACCTTGCATTATGTAATACAATACGTACAATGAATTTAAAAGGTCGGGAAAAATTTAGTTCAGCAAGAAGCATCTTATATTGGTGCATAAAATAATAATATCCGTTTCCATGGAAACCAGGTAATATTCAAGATAATGCAAGCGGTAAGTCTGTTATCTCGGCCGGACGTTGTCCCATCATGTCTGTACCCGAAGACCATTTCAAGAAGTTATTAACTCGCTCTTTATGGCCTTTAGCCAAGGCTTTATTGGCAACTTAGCGGGGCTTGCCTTGGTTGTACTTCCCATGGAAATAGCATGGGTCTTCAGCAGCATTAAAGTGCATACAGGTCATCAGACCTGGCCCACACCCAAAGGGATGTCGCCTGTTCCCGCCATCGATTTACTCAATTTCTCTCTAGTGGCCCTTTCATGGCTGCGAGTGTCACCCTTTTTTAAATGGCACGAAATGAAAGACGCGAAACTGTCGTCACCAGATCCAAAAAATGACATGGCTGAAGAGTGGCTCTAGTTCGGATGCTCATTAGGACGAACGTTAATGGGTATTTTATGTCAATTTATATTTTAGATCCACTATACTCATTTGGCGTCTATTTGGCCGAACATGTAGTGCAATCATTCAGCGCCGACTCAGAACGAGCTCATCAAGTCGTAGTCTTTAGTCTAACAAAATAAGAAAAAATTACGCGATTTCGAAATTGTTGGGATAATAATTTGAAGTCTAATCCTCTCAAAATTTGTTGTGAAAATTCTACTTTTAAAGGTTGAAACTATTTTATAAAATTCAATTTCCTGGGATTCACAGAGTATTGAATGATCTAAACTTGACCTCTACCCCGGCGTACTTTTTCAATTGCTAGAATGGCAAATTATTTCTCACTTAATCGCCTCTTTCATCGCTGATAAGTTGTTTTTCCATGATTCAAGTCCACCATTCTGTAAGTTTTATCACTTTTTTACGGCTTTGTATTGAAATAATTGCTATTTTCAGGTTTGTATGTTATTATTTTTCTCCATAACTGACTCAATTTGACGCCCGTTTTGCGGCATCTATTTAATAGTTTATTGTTGTTTTCAATTCTGTTTGCTATTTTCTAGATGTTGGTTGCCCTGAGGATGATTATACACCGGCCCTCTGAAATAAACAGTGCTTTACGAAGTCCATTAGTTGAGGCCGTTATTGAAAAGAGCCACCTATTTTCAATCATGACTACTTGCATTTCGTACTATAATTAACATATGTTTCTTATATCCATGGACAGCTTCTAAAACAATTTAATACCTACAAGTTAATATTTGATGTCTTGAGCTCTTGTTTTTCTAATCGCTTCAATGGCACTAGGAAGAATGTATTTTTGGAAACAGCCTTCATTCAGTGCGGCGTTCTGAGATTTGCGGCAAAGCCGGACAAAAGGAGAAAGGGTGTGCAATAATATTGATTTTTTTTCCGGACGTCGTTCATTTTCGAAGAGTACTACAAACGAAAATTTATAATTCAGCTTTGCAGACAACCCTATTGTAGGGAATTGCAGAAAATGCGTGGTTGCCCATAAAACAGGGATTAGAATTCAGGAAATATTTTGAAAAACTGCAGATTTTCACGGATAAAAATAATAATTTTAATGGATTGAACGAATATTGCTGAATTGAAGCAGGCGAAGATCACGCAGTTGAAATTTATGAGGAAGTTAAGTTTTAATGATAGGTATATAAAGGTTATCAAACTATTTTTCCGTAGGTACACGTTTTCTTAAATTAATAATGCATTTATATAGTATTTAATTACTATGTACGAGGTGTGATCGAAATGTATCGGGACTAAGACGCCATCCTCCTTGATGACTGATGTTTGTGATAAGTTTGCAATCCTGATACTTCTTTATCACACCTCGTATTTGCATAAGCAGGCTATATGGCTATAGTCTAACATTGCAGTGAAATTTCGAACCGCATCTGCGAAGATCTTTCCATTGAAAAACGCTTTGTAAAGAACTTCATTTCTTTTAGATAACGTTTGCTGCGACAAAAAAGGGTACATTTTGGGTAGTAAAATTTACATTTTAAAGTAAAACAGTTTAATTATCACATTCACGTAAAAATTGGACAATGCATGCATTCAATTTTGTTTCAAATATCAGTGATGACCTATGCTAAATTCAGAAAATTAAATCACAAACGCAGATATTATTGCAATTTTTTACAAATACATAGCTGCAGCAAAGCTGATATTTATGCAATAATAGCATTTTAATGGTTCCGCAGTGTCATTATATCGAGAATGCGAACACCACACCGCAATTTCAAATGTAAAATTGTAGCGATCTCTCTGATATTAGGCTTTGCCCGCAATTATCACAAAATGTCCCGAGGTGAACATTTAATTAAGCACGTGATATATTTCATGGTCTGTTGTAAAAATGTGTATGTTTCCTTGCGATATTAACACAGGTATCGCCCCTGCTTCCGAGGCATGACGTTATTAAATTAAACTTAAAGATCCGCACTATTAAAATTGTGGATATAATTCAGTTTTATTTTCAAATGTAATATTAGCTTTTGCAATCATACGATATTTTGCCCTACCTCAATTTATAAATGCAAATGTGAATAACATTTTTGGAACCAACGAATTATTACCTTGCGTACGAGAGACAATTGGCAGTAATGTGTGGGTGTTGATGCATATCCTAAGCTTAATTTTTTCCTGTTACTTATTATATCCAACTGTGTTTAATGCCACCATAGTCTTAGTGCGCGTTTCGGTCATATTTTATGGATCACATCTAGCATGCATTGCGTGGAAATTTGCCAACCTGCGTTTATGTTTCATGCCGTTGGTGATAAATACATATATGTACTATGAATTTATTTGGCATTTTCTAAAAAAAGGACATTGTACGAGGTTCAAGCTGAATGTGTATTTTTACTCTTGTGTAAATATAAATGAATACATATAAAAAGCAAAGGCATATTAAATATTAAGAGGAAATAAAAATAATACAGCACATCACGACCTATGGCGTCATTTTCAAGGTCATTCACATTGCATATTTTAAACAAATGAGTAAGACCAATCTACTATCTTGCATTGTTTGGTTAGGATGTCAGGTAGAGAAACTGTTGTTTAGTTAAATTAGATATTCACAGTTGCATAGTAGAGGAAATTGGTTTTATAAGATTAATATGGTAAGAATTTTTTGACAAACTTTCATAAATTCAGCATGCAAAAACAGTTTTTGACAAAGTGAATCATTGGGAAAAAATTAATCAAGATGCAACTATCGGACAAGTTCGTTTTGGCGGAGTAGTGTGATTAGAAACTACAGCAGTCATATTCTAGCTGTTATCGAACATGTCTACAAGTATTTAAAGCTGATTAAACTGTGTATAATGTATACAGGGTGGTGCGAAATGATTGACCCCCTCCGTTAATACACTTCCCAATAAGATACAGAAAAACTGAATATACCACCTTGTAGAGAATTCAATTATGTATAGGACTGTAAAAATTCATTGCAAAATTCCTTCTATGCATTTACATTTTATTGGCGAAGAAGCAAAATCGAAACACATTTTTGACAGCTGAAAATTTGCCAAAATTGCGATTTTTTGGTGTTTTTGTTTATACTTTTTAATGAAACTTATTTTCAGTCAACGGTTCTCGTGTTTTGTAGCTGAAGCGCTGCATTGCCAAATTTGACGGCACTATGCAGAATTGAATTATCTACAAGATGCATGGTCTATTCAGTTTTTCTGTATCTTTTTGGGAAGTGTATAAACGGAGGGGGGTCAACCATTTCGCACCACGCTGTACACAATTGCTCTATAAAGCTTGTTCGAGACAAAATACCATTCTAATTAATTAATAAATGTAAAGTTGCATATTGTGGCAAATGCTCCGCAACCCCAAACCGATGCAACCAACGAAACTGGCTTTATTAGATATATAACCGAATCGTGTGTTTCCTATTCTCTTCTCTGACTTTAGCTAGATGTTATTAGAGCTGTGGGTGCATGAGACTGATGTCTCACTCAGAGTCCCTATTCTGGGAGCAGATGTCTCTACGACCACCTCTGAAGATGATACCATTATTGAATCTGCAGAAACCGTCCCAATTCCATTCCACCCCGTGGTTCCACCTATGATGCGATTTTCGTCATATACAGAAAATGCAACACACGTTTTGAACGTGAGCACTAGCTCACCTGATTTAGGGGTGTAACATCACCTTTAACGTGACACCGAGCACTAACAGTATTGTAAATATCCATCTAATTATCCTGCCCTCCGATCTTATGAGTTAGAGGAGGATTTGACATGCATATTGAGAGTTCGGATCATATCCGTTACAATCTTTTGGAAGCTTCCCAGTTTCTGAATTGTAAAATATTCACCAGCAATAATTCCCTCTAAGGAATACTTGAACGACATGCTATTTATGAATTTGCTGCAAAGTAGCTCTACAATAACTACGTTTGAAGTTATATAAGCACTATTCGTTGCTCCGAGCAGGTTTTATTGCGCGATTTTCCGTTAAAATACTATAAACGGCTGGATTATTCAAATTAGCTTCTGTGTTTATGGTTAAGGAAGATTTACAGACGCACCGCTAACGAAGTTGATGAGCATTATATGGCGATTACTTTGAGGCATTTGGGGATTTTGCTCCACTGTTCCACCAATTCGTTTGAATTACGATACAAAAATCAATTGCACGTGCTTCGCTTTATAAATTGCAATACCAATAATCTATTTTGAGAATATGCTCTTCAATTTCACGACTTAATGCCGTATATGTGGCTGTGTATGAATCGAAGAATCAACAAGACTGAAATCCAGGAGTGCTTTTGTGATAGGCACAACAAATTGTTTTTCTCGTGTTGCACTGCATTTATTCGCATTATAATCTCGAATGATATCATGGAATGCCTTTGGTTTGATGAAGTATGTATGTACATACATATCTGATTGCAACAGCGCTAAAGCTCCTTCTTGACATGCCACTCGAAATTGTCGAGTATTTCAACTGATTTAGAGACTATTGTCATCGCATAGCATGCGCAGCGTTGCCATGCATTTTGCTTTATCTTTTCTATATGTCCCTATCAACTCTGCGAATTATTCCCTACTCTTGTTTCACTTGACTAATCACAAGATTAAATACGTGATCGTTGCACCAAAATGCATTTGCCTTAAGAAAATTCAATTGTATACCATGTTGATTACGATTTAATTCACTAATAGATTGAATGCGTATGGCTACAAGGGGAGCTGAAATTTGCCGAAATATCAGCAAATTCCTTCCATATGTGTACAATATTTATCATTAGCGAAATGAAAATAACATTTAATAAAACAGTTTTGTCTTTGTTGAGAAGCCAATTTGTTGTGCTGCAACCATATCTGATGAATTGTATACACTATAGTAGATATACCTATATGATACGATCTGGACCATTCTGTTTTAGATCAATTACCGGATAGTTTTACCAAGCGTGTCCGCTCTTCAATCTTATTTTCATATCGCTAGCAGTGCTATCGTGTTACATGCCAATTTTATGTTTCTATAGCAAGATAATGTCAGTTTATTATTTAGGCTGCCTTTTTTATGAAGTCAGTTTAACAAAATGTTTCCCTGATGAAGCATTTCGAATCGTATTATTTCCTCGACAGCGCATCTGGCATTGTCAACCTTGTATGTAAATTACCGGCTCTGTTTATATTTGCCTACACAACCTTTGAATTGAGTTGTCACGCCGCATTCACAGTTAATACCTACGCGCATTTTTATAGGCAATCACGCTTCAGTGAAAGAAAGCAAGTGGATGTACACAAATTAAGTCTTCTTCCCCTCTCTCTCTCTTCCTCTCATTATGCACAAGTGAGCGTCTGCCAGTATACTACCTTAAGACCATTGTAAGACGCTTCCCTGCGTTGTCTTAAAAGCGTCCCCGGTTCATACACCACTGTCACTGCGAAGCTCATATTGGTTTTTTAAATTGTCACGTACGCATTTGCACGAGTGAAATGGCCACATCCACAAGGAGAATATGGAGAAATAATAATGTGGCATGTTGTCAGTAGACGTACTATACAGCTACAAAGGGAAATTATCACTGAAGAGAATTGAATACAATATAACAGTGGAGTTATATCGATATACTCGTATGACATTTTTTCGTTAGTATTCGGCATTCTTCTCACTTTCTCGTATAGGCATTAGTACCAAACAACATGCGTTGCCCTTGCCATGCTGGAAGCTTTAAAAATGTATATTTATGTTTGAGGATTCATTGTGCACCAGTACCACGTACGCGGATAAACATAAATCCAACTCACGCATTCTAGTCCAACTTAGGGCCGGTTTATGGTAGGCTATATTATGACGGACCGAAAGCAAACTGCAAAAGCATGTCCAGCACATTCTTCTCACACAAGCTATTTGCATGCACACTTTCCAGTGACCATAAACAAACACAAAAAGTGTAACATGACTTATTCGGTATCCCCACCAAATAAAATAAAGACAAATACTGTATATCAATAAGAGAAAAAATATATAAATTTGGGTTTGCGCATTTTCTTTGTCTACAGCATTCTAGTGCAATGGTGAGTGCTTTCCAAAGGAGTGATCGGTGCAAATGCAGCAGCCAGTCATCAGATGTCATATGCGAAACTGGCAAATGAAAGATGTTGGTTAAACTGCCTTTCCGCTTCGCCAACATGCAAAATCGGGCATCACTCACATCATGTTAGGTAATTGGAATAGTGTATATTTCCTTTAAACCTATTACACATAAGGCATGAACGTGTTTGGATCGATGAGTTTTCGTCGGTCGGTATAGGTCGTATACTTTCTTGTATACCTTGGAAATGCCATAAAACAGGTAAACAACCATTCCTTCTTCCTGTCGCAACGTAATTTATTGTGACGAAGCATATAACCATACAATAAAGGGCTTTTTAAAAAACGTTGCTGCTCAGTACGGAAATTTAGGAAAGCATTTGTTATAGACTAAATAAAACATGATATGTATATAGAAAGAAATAGGGGGGACGGGAATAGAAAGGTACACGCAGTATTATTATTTTGGGAAATACTCCTACATTCAGAGCACATAAACAATAAATCCTAGATATAGGTTGCGACCTAGAGGCCGGTAACCATTTTTCTATAGAAACAGGACATCGCAATGGTCAGAACCGATAAACACTGCCAACGTGTTGACATTGCATAGATGATGTACGAAAACGTGATCTATTTGGAAACTTAACGAAACTTCTATGAGGTTTTGTGACAGTGATAAAACTTTATACTATTAGTTATTCGCCTGAGGAAAATATACTTTGACATCCAAAATTTATTGAAATTAAATGTGGATGCGCGCATCTCTTTTTTGGGTAGTGCCGATGCATGTCGACTTCAGTTGCTAACGTGTGGTGCGCTGGCTTGACGTCAGTCACGTGACCACCGCTAGACCTCCTACCATAATCCAACACGAAATAGACCGAGTTGCTGGGAGAGTCGCGCGCTTTTCAGATCATTTCACCCGCTCCGCGTGGATACATCACGCGCATGCAGCTCTCTAACAGTAACTAACTCACGAATCTCTTCTGAGAAGCCCATTCTGGAAAAACTGGACCAACTCTGTGTGAAAGTGTGAGACAACATTGCAACCGCACCACGTATTGGAGCTGGTTGTCATATAGATATCACAATTATTTTCCCAGTCTACTTCTATAGACCGCAGTAAGTAATTATCATTAGAGTTTAAACGTATTCCTTTATACACTACACGCTATTTTATAGAATCCTCTCCTTATGTATGAAAAGTACCAAGCAGTGGGGATTGTATTTCGTACGTTGTATTTTAATGTGATTTAGGTCTTCTAAT
>WWPM01013700.1:0-25008 GCA_023279145.1 Glomeris maerens | reverse complement strand
TATAATAACGTATCCATGCACGTGCATGAGATGTCAAATTTGTCAAA
This sequence comes from Glomeris maerens, assembly GCA_023279145.1. Taxonomy (NCBI): domain Eukaryota; kingdom Metazoa; phylum Arthropoda; class Diplopoda; order Glomerida; family Glomeridae; genus Glomeris; species Glomeris maerens. Next base: position 24,961 of record WWPM01013700.1, on the reverse strand, counting down.
TGAGCCTGTTGCATAGAAATCACCAGATATTTTATTATATATGGGTATGCTGGTGCACATAATGGGCGTCAAGAAAAGATGACAGAATACATGCTGAATGCATAAAAAAGAGCCATATATAGGTATATATAGATATTCCCACCGGAAGAAAAATGCAGGAGATTGCGGACATACCGTATAAATATATATAGATGTGACAGCTCTTATTACAGGAATATATGCTGAGGGGATCAGGAAAATCCTTAGTCGGTTGGGGCGCAAAAGGGGGTGGTCGCAAGTTACGGACCATGACGAACAGAAATGCGATTGCTTGCAACTCACGCTTGCTTGCTTGCGTGGTGCTGCAAGCACAAGCACAAAAACAACACACATTTCGACCGGACACAAATGTTATATCGTCACCAACAAAATGAAACGAGGAGTTATATAGCAAATTCAGGAGGAGATGGAAATGGATGAGTAAGGAGAAAGAGAAAGAGCTGGGATTTCAAGCTACATATAGGAGAGGGGGGGCAAGAAACATTTCAGTCATGAATAACCGTTAACAGTAATCACTGCGCGATGTTCTTTCTGCTCAGTAACAAACCGGTCAAATCAGTTTTATGGCACCACATCAAATTTAAACACTGATTGCCAGCTCGTTGAAAGAATAGATTTTCCGATATACGAGATAAAACGAGTGTGTGTGTGTGTGTGTATACATACAGGATACTAAACCCTACAAAAATACCAATACAAGTGATACAGAAAAACCCAATTACAACATTGATCGATCGATCTTTATATCGACTATAGTGCGTCCACGATATACGTGGAACCAAGCTCAACAACATAAATAGATGAATTCTCTCCATAGCACGTGCAATGCAAATTAATGCAGTAAAATACCATTCATTTCAGCTAGTGTACATCATGTATAAAAAATAAATGAGATTAAAAATGCCAATGCAATGACGTTACATAACACTCAAACGATAACAATACCTTAAACATGCTCACCACTTCAAGCTCGATCGGATTTTAACCTGGTCGGTTTTTGCAATATGGGATGACGAACACACTGTCGAAAATAAACTAGATATTTGTTTTGAAATGGAGAAATACAGTATATTCGTAATTTTTGTTTTGCTGCTATCCCCTGAATACTGCAGCAGCGAATCACTGCCCAGCATCCCTGTGGTTGGGCGGTGAAGTAAGTATTAATTATTAACAGTCAATGTATAGGGGTAGCAGCAAGCCTATGTAAGATTAAGATTACACCTTCATATTACCACCAATATCATATTTACTTTCAGCAAGTTGTTCAGAATAATCTAGCCTACAAGTTCGAAATTCAAACTAACCATCTATTAAAACCACTGAATCCGTTTGACCTTAGAGATGAATGTCCCCTATAGCATTTTACAGAGTTATTATCATTTTTATTGTCCGTCGCATCCTTTCCAAGTTATTAAATCGTATATTCTTAGTTCCTTTCCACATGTACAACTTTTAGAAATATACGCACATGTGAAAGTTAGTTCACATTGCAACTTACACTGCATATGTATCAAGTTGCCCCATGATAATTTCTGGACCTTGGGAAGCTCATCAAAACTGTCATTTCAGTGCAATTTCGTGGAAATGCTATTGAAATTTAGAAGAGTGCATGTATATACGAGTATGTGGCAATTAAAGCATATAAGCAGTATAAAGAATGCACATTTTGTGCTTATGCAGAGGTGTCAGCGATGAGCTTTTGTGGCATGAAAAGTTCATGCTGCTTTTTTGAGAAACAAATTGCCCGTATAAAGAGAGTTCTAAAAAGATGGTTGGTGCACCTGTGCAAGGCAGCGGGTGGTTTCAACATAGGCCTATACAATTGCACATATATGTAACTATACGGTATGCACCTATACATGAGTGCAGTCTATAGAAGCTCGGTGCGAAATTAATGACATTGTTCGTGAATACTAGCTGTATAAAAAATGAGGTGCTCAGATGATTACCGCACGCAGTAGAAAGAATGAGAGAAAGAGAGAATGCAAGTACAGATTTATCACAACTCTACTCCGGCCCATGCACATAAACAACGTATTTTTAAACAGCAATATTGGATAATTTATCACATTCACGCACTTTTGCCAAACATATTTCAAATGGCATGCCCAGCTATTGCTCTCAACTCAGTCCACTATATATCACATACATACATTTAAAGAAAGGGGAAAAAGAACAATTCGCAATTCATTACACAAAAGAATTCACACAATTTATAAAATGCACGTATATGTTCATTGATCTGTACTGCGAGGCAAGTTTGTCAGCATATAATCCCAGACTAAATTTATGCATGCAAACACTAAATTGCAAATTTTCAAAATGAAAAAAATCGATGTGATGTTCTTGCTAAAATGTTTTTAATTTTAAAACAAACTATGCCTATAAGCATTTACAGCCTGTTCCGTTGGAGTGAGAGGGAAAAATCACAGTATTCTGATTGGCTACTAGACTGTTAACCTACACATACTGTGGTGCAGTAAATAAGTTCGTGTTAATATTGAGATGACAATGACAAAATTGGAATATTCGCTCCAAACGAGAATTGTCACTTTACAGCCAAATTTTGAATTAACATTTGGTTTATGAAACAGATGGTGTATAGCAGTACATCATGCGTCAAATTTGATAAATTAATTCAGCGCAGATTCGTTTATGAACGCCCAGTTTTCCATTTTTAAAATTAAAAACAATGAAACTTTAAAAAAATCCCCATACGATCAATACATTTTCCCATGATACATTCGAAAAATATTTGCGCGATTGAAAAATTAAATGAGATGCAACAGCTATATGGATATACATATAGAACTAAGAATGCATTATATTTAGTGCATAAAAAATTAAATTATTGATATTAAATGAGAAAAAATCCAAATAATTCACTTGAAATAACATATTCAATCAACAATTAAATAACATGTCTAAACACAAGCTTGGAAAAATGTGTGATCACAATTATTTAAGCGACCCAAGATATGTTATAGCGGACTTGGTCGTTATATCATCGTCACTTGTTATAAGAATTAAAAGACGCTCGTTAAGCGAGTTATTGTGTCCATTTTTTGCTCGCTATGCGAATTTCTCGTTATACGAGGTTTTATTGTATAGCACGTATTACAGACAAACACCGGAATCGAATGTACTGAACTTTCTGCATGTTAATTTGATTTGCTATTTTGTGATAAATAATATAGTGCTGGGAAAAATGATAATATCCCTAAACTATAGCATAGTACTTAGTGGTACCCCATTTTTTTTTATTATACTTCAAAAATTCATTCCTTCATAGAATCAAAGTCTTTCATTTGAGTAAACGGCACAAACCAAAATGACCCACAAATTTTCAATTGGGTGGCCACTTTAGAACCAAAGTATTCTTTGACTGGAACCATTCCATGGTGGACTTCGATGAAAGGCAGGTGGCATTGTCCTGCTGGAAAATCACATCTTGGCCCCCGATAAATAATAGGACGAAAGGGTAAAAACTTTGCTCCACCAGACTAATTCCACTATGCTCTACAACTTCCTAATTAAGACTATAGGGTACCAACTCAAACGGCGTAAAAGATAATTCCTTAATGACCTTGAAAACGATCATAGGTCACGTGCGATATGATTTTCGGATGGCCTTTCCACTTCTTACTAGTATACAATGGCAAAACATTCAAAACGACAACTGTCACCGTTTTCGAGATATTCCTTGAGGCTCACACTTTTTGCCTCACCCTGTATACTTGCGACCATCCACAAAAGACATTTCAATTTTCCGCTGAAATTAAAGACCCCCCGGACCATATACATATATGTTATAACAGATCCTCCTTTGGCTTTTTAAAGTACTTTGGCTCCTTCCTTACATTTTGTTATTATTGTAAAGCCGCGGCCATCCAAGTTGAATTTCTTCCATATTGTCCAGGTCATAGTCATGTGGCCCCAAATTAAAAGCTGTCCTGATTGTGCTGCTCTGATACTGTATAGCATCGGCTTCACTTTCATTCTCTGAAGTTGGAGGTGGAGGTCGGTTTTTATATGCTAATCGTTAATGGTCCTTTGACATGCAGATGTTCCAATTTCCTTAATTTCACTCAAAACGCATCTGCTGGGAATGTGTCTTAACATTTTTTTCGAATCTATTTTTGATTTATTTATCTGGAAGTCATCCACCGATCATCTGATTTGAATAATATTTATTTCCTTAAAGTGAACTGACAGGGTTTTCTAAAGTATACCCTGAAAATTAGAATCAAGTATGCAATCACAAAAAAAAAATAAAACTGCAAGAAAACAATATCTAAATTTATTTTACACTTTTATATTGTCTATTGTATTTTTATATATGAATGGATTCAATATAGGTATATTATTTTCTCCTTTTCCAATCAAGGTGCTAATTTTATTGGCATAAATAAGACTATATTTTTGGGTAATAAGTAGGACCTACATTGGAAAGTTTCAAAAAGATCTTCACGTGTTTACAATATAAACAAATCTTTGAGGTTTAACATTACTATATGAATAATCATGAATGAACGACACATTGTGGTTCAGTGTAATGGGTTTCCTGCAAGATTTACATTTTCAACGCAAAAGATAAATTTGAAAACAAAACAAAAAAGTAAAAGGCTTTTGGTGATAAAGGGTAAAATGTTCTTTATTTAAGTGCGATGAGACCAATAAATGTCAAGTGGTGAGCTTACGCTGCACGTATCTACAGGTAAGCTCCTCCCCCTTTCTCAAGACGACCAGAACAAGGTCAACCCGGACACCGCGGGTGTCTCGCATCTCACAGCCAAAAATCCAACGTGAAACGTCAAAAATCCCGCTTAAAACGTGTTAAAATGCATTTGAGCAAAAATAGCCTCCAATAGTTGAACCACTCGCCGCTACGCGACGCTCTCAACGCGTACAGCTTCAAATTTTACACCACAAATGCTGCACTGCAATTGGTTGGTGGAATAGAGCGAAAGGCGTGCCCGACCACTCCCACTCGGCATGCCGGAATTAAGGCAACATGTTTGTCGGTTGACGGCAGTGTGACGTGCTGAGGGCAGGGCCAATTGGAGGAGGCCACCCTCCATTGAAACCACGGGAGATCACCAGGGGGCGTGCGCACGACGACGAATGGAACTGTGGGGGGCGGGCACAGCGAGATGCCCGGTCGACCGCGGCGCCCCCTACCAGGCCTTTAAGTAGCTCTATGATGTATCGCACACTGTGGCCAGCCACTAGCACACCAACACACACAGTTCTAGCAAGGAAGCGAAGTAAGCGGAGCAGGCAAACAACCGCTCCGAACACCGCTGTGGGGAAGCCGAACCAAGGCGCAGGGGGGTCCGCACCACCCATTCACCCCCCACCCCCACATGCAACACCCGAGCAACAAGAGTCCAGCAAAGCCACGTCCAGAGGAGAACTTGTTCCGGACGACATAGCAAGAGTGAATCCTCCTCCTGCTGAGGTTATCCGCTGGTGGTGTCCCTCATGTAGGGTGACCACGGGAGGTTGTTGGAGGGGGGAGTGTCCGTGGTCAGTGGCTAGGTCACACTTTTCTTCCAGAGAGGACATCGCGCGAGGTGTTGGACCTGGCGTTTGCGATCCCACATCCTGAGGATGGACGTGAAGGTTGCGGGCTCCGCTGGAGTTGGAGTCCGCAGAGTACCTGCAGGATCAGGAGCTGCTGGATCGAGATCTGGATCTGTTCTGTAGTATAGGGCAGTTACAGTTGCAGAAATGCTCAACCCTTTTATCGACACGTCGGCCCACATGGGTGCCATCAAACTCAGTCCTCCTCACGGCATGGGGCCCGATGGTCCAGCAGCAGGACATCACCCTCATCCTCACACGCATACTCACACTCATCCTCAAGCCAACCACCAGTTCGCAGCGCAGGCTAACGGTTATGCTGCAGCGGTGCACCATGGCCATGGTCACGTGGCTGGCTACTCTTCGAGGGACTTCCTCCTACGCAGGGAACACATGTCTGCCCTTGCAACCCATGATCCTCATGGCATGTTCGTTCCATCAAGTACTGGCCTTCACGACACCGGGCCTCATGTTCTCTTCCCAAGTCTTCACGAGTCAACAGCAGGTCATGGGCATGGACATGCGCACGGTCATGGCCACGGACATCCTCACGTCAATGGGCAGATGCGATTGGGCCTCACCGGGGACGTTTACTCCAGAGCGGCGGCAGCAGCGGCCGCTGCTGCCGCAGCCGCTGACCACCAGTTCCCGCAAATGGGCCCTGGACACGGGCATCCTGTTGGACACGGGCACGGACATGGGCATGGGCACCCACATGGTCTTCCTCATGGTCATCCTCACGCCCATGCAAGGACTGGGGTCGGGGTCGGTGTTGGTGGTGGTCCTGTGAGCCAAACTGTGGTACCTGGTGGACCACCTGCAGGAGTAGATGCTCTGAACTCGCAATTCCATCATCACCACCACCACCATCATCATCACAATGCGATGAACATGAACGCTGCTGCGGCTGCCATGAACGCCATGGGTGCCCATGGGCCAGGTGCTTTCTTTCGGTACATGAGGCAGCCGATCAAGCAGGAGATGACATGCATGTGGATTGACCAGGATCAGCCGAGTCCGAGGAAGACGTGTCACAAGACGTTCACCACTATGCATGAGATAGTCACTCACATAACCGTGGAGCATGTGGGAGGACCGGAGTGCACGAACCATGCGTGTTTCTGGCACAATTGCGCTAGGAATGGACGACCTTTCAAGGCCAAGTACAAGCTGGTCAATCACATCAGGGTTCACACAGGGGAGAAACCGTTCCCTTGTCCTTTTCCAGGCTGTGGCAAGGTGTTCGCACGCAGTGAAAACCTCAAGATCCACAAACGCACACATACCGGTCAGTGCATATTTGTCCCATTCAATATAGTATGCATAGGCCTATTGTCAGCACTATCACCCTAGCAGAGAGTGCCTTGCAAATTAGGGCTTAGGCATACGTCTGACATGCTTTTTTGAAAACATAAATGGACACAATATTTGTCTACACTGTGCAGCATATTTTGTATGCATTAGAGAACTCACATTACATTTTTACGTCACAATTAAGTGTAATACACATGGTAGCAAGAAATTTGAGCATACATATTGCATAAGGTATACCACATGGTTTTTTTTATATAAGTGAAGCATCAGGAACAGCAACAAAGACCTACTTATTTTTAATTTATTTACGCCCATGGCTATTCACTTTTCTCATTTGACGAAAAAATTGCACGCTCGCAGTTTAATGTCGGAAATTATTAATCCTTTTGTAAATATATTGAAATCTGAATTGCAATAATATAATTGCATTCAGAAATTCGACATGCTCTGCTACGAATCAATTTAAAAAATTTATATAATTACATTTATGTCAAATTCTATAAGTATTGAAGCCGTACAAAATTTACAAAGTATGGTATAGTATTCAAAATTCACTCTATGAAAACGACTACAAGAATTAGACCGATTTTAATTATAATAGTCCTACTAAATTTGTTTTTTGTAGGCCTGCATTATATTGTTTTCAATTTTGATATTCTCTAAAGTTTTGTGCTGAAAATAAACGTTTTTATTAACCGGGACGAAATTTTAGCTCATGAAAGAAATAGCTTAATTATATTGTCTGTCCGTTCAACAAACGTTTATTTGACGAATTAGCAATTGGGTCTCCCGAATTGAATGATTCACGACCCATTTTCTGGAAGGTCCTTAATAATTGTTTAGCGCCCTCTGCACATGCAGTACGTGCTCCAAACATAAATCCGTCCCCGCTCAAAACCCCTTAAATCCCTTAGGTCCTTGGGATCCATTTGTGGGTTTGGACTGTTTGTTCCCAAATATATATATATATATAACCCTCTTTACCCAAGTCCCTAAAATTTGAGGAATTTTCACACACTCACCAGAAAATTAAATAATACTATTTGCGCATGTTTAACTAAATAAACATACATATTCCTCATTTTTAAGCCTTATTTTCCCTATCCCTAATTATAATACCGAATGTTTATAACTTTATCGATCACAGAGCATAAAACATTTATAAATAAATGCGTTACAAAACTGGTCTAAAATTAAAGTATTAATTTACGCAAAAGTAGACTTAAATGTGCTTTCTTAACATTTTAATATCGCAAAAAATGTAATTTTAAATTATACTTTTCAAAACATAAAATGCTGTACAAGTTCGTTTCCTTGCAAAATGAAATACGCAAAAATAACCCTAAAGGTATTGAAAACGTCGGTTAAGCCTAATACAAAATAGGCTCGACACTATATGCAGTAGTATGCATTACAATATATTTTTTACAATATTTGGCCTTTGATTCACATGATTAACGAAAAACCACAATAATGTTACAATTTGCTTCTTTAACAGAGGTTTTATACGTATTGTTTTTGTAAATAAGTGTATATTATTTAATATAGAAATCATGGTAGGTTATATGGAACAGCAGTAGCACGTACCGATGCAATTAACTGATATTTTTTACTATGGATCCAGTTTTTTTTTATAACTATACATTTGTTCATATACCCAATAAATTGTTGCCAAGCAAAAACACAATTTCCAACTATGGATTTAATTGCTGTTTATAGGAATAACCCAATTTCCTTGTTTTTTCATTGCAGGGTAAACATATGGCATAATATAGTTTACTACCTGCATATGTATATACGTACTTGCAACTCCGTATATTTTGAAAAACAGTTTATATAAATACAAAGTTAACTCGACAATATTGCAAATTTTTACCGCAAAATATATGTACATATTTTTGATTATGGATGGACAATTTAATTATGGAAATGAAATGATTGATAAATAATACCTTGTTACAATGTGAAAATTCGGTGGATTTATAAATTCAGGAGAAATTTTATAATATAGCAATTATTTACGGTATACTTCTCTACAAACTTTCATACTCAATTTGAACATACTGTATTTATACAATTCGTTATGCATAAATTAATCTGAAAAATTGCAGCTGTGAGCATCCCAAAATGCATTACTCACCATGCTGCATGGATGCGATAAAAAGACTACACTTTTAATTACTATTGCATGCAGATATTGAAAATTATATCCCATAAATTGTGCAATTGTACAATATGCCGGATTACATTTAAAATATACTGAACAAACGCGAAATTTGAAACGATATCAACTTATATAGTAGTAGGTCGTTAAGATTTCATATAGTTTATTAAGGCAACTATAATACTACCAACTGAGAAATGAAATAACATATGAATAAGTAATTTTTTCAGAATAAATATGGAAGTCAAGTTTCAAAATGAACTTTGATATTTCATATAATATACACGTTTTTTAAATGAGCTCGCAATGTTGTCGATTAAATAGGTATGCCATCTTTGCAATTGGCTTGCTGAAGTTTTCAAAATTGATCGATCGTGCGGCGAACTTAATTTGCAACGTCAATTAAATCATATCCCCTAGCAACATTTTTGCTACAACACGAGCGTATGTTTTCAATAGGCGCAGCATTTCAAAAATTTGTGAATATATAATATATATACGTATATACAACAGCTTCGATTATATTATATTAACACCAGAGTCCGTCTGTATTGGAAATAGCATCTGGCATGAACAATAAATTTGGACATCGGCTTTTCAATATATTAGCTGTTAAAAAATATATCCCATTTTATTAAAGAATATTTCAACTATTTCACCCGAGCTGCGCATGATGCCATTTATTGATTGTAAAAAGAAATGTTTAATGGAAATCCTCAGTGGATATAAATTATTGTATGTAATTTTAAGGATTTAGCAAATATAAATTACAATTATAATAAGATGGCAATTTTAATACGGGTTGTGCAGTGGATGAAGGTGAAAATCATCCAGTTTTGAGCAAATGTGTTTGGTGGTTTCTGCAATATTAAGGCAACAGAACACATGACATTATATTTCCAGAAAATAAGTTGGTTTTCAACTAATTCAGCCGGTATAGATTTGCCCCATATATTAGTATTTGATACATTATAACTTACATCTAAACAAGTATTCCTATTTGATATAGTGCAAATAATAATATTTATACCTGATAGTATTTATGCAAATGTTACAGATTCTAATACTGAATTAAGTGCATGTTAAATTTCTTGACGAAAAAGCAGAAATTACATTTTCCACAAAATAAAACTAAATTGCTTTTGAAAACTACTCTTTCTCAGCACTCACAAGCCAAGAATGTTATATTTGGCGAAATTTAGGATTCGCAGTATACAATTAAAGTATTTTCTGTATCTTTCTGAATTAGCGATTGGGGATTTGAAAAGTAGAGAAAGAAAGCTGTTATATGGCGAAGCGCCTGCAGCATGTTTGCAGTTTTAATTTATAATTCACATTTGCCCCACGCACAAAGCAAATTGGGAAGAAAGAAGAAAAGTGTGTATTTTGTATATACGACTGGCATGTAACTTATTTGGAAAGCAAGAGCTTACTAATACATGTGTATTCATGCATGCATGGTCATGGTACACTACTGTTCATCGTAAATCACGCTGCATATCTCTTAAACAAAACAACAGAAAAGTCACTCACACACTACAAAAACCAACACCCAAAACTCCTTCTGCAACTTCATTCGTGAATACGAAGCCAATTACAGGTCTCCAACGACCAATGCCTTTTATGATATACTGTATGCTCCATCAAAACCAACAGAAGAACATATATACCACTGTTTACCTATTATTTCTATCCTAGACCAGACTATCCTAGACGATTCAGTTTCAAATATTTAATTTAATTATCCGGAACATTGACAAACCTGCATTACAATCAAACTGTTTTCCACCTAAATCTACTGTAATACTTGTCGAATTATTCAAAATATTCCTGAAAGTTTTCTGTGATCAACGCCCACCTGCCATTTCAATAATTTCTACATAACTTCTCAAATGCAGATTATTTTCGAAGTGCATAATCTTGTCAAAGATTCCAACAACTCTATTTTCGGGCCACTATACGATCAGTATAATTGCACATTTGACAATGCAAACCGAAATACTTATACAGGGTGTTTCACAATTCAGGGGACAAACTGACAGGGTATATTCCCTGCATGAACACAAGACAAAGTTCATAGAAACCCAAGTCCCCAAACGCTTAGGTTTTTAAGTAGGACCTACATAAAATGTGACATCCATAATTCATGCTCCCCACATCTTTCCATTGATCATTTATTATGCGTTTCTAATAAAGATGTGGGGAGCATGAATTATGGATGTCACAGTTTATGTAGGTGCTACTTAAAAACCTAAGTATTTGGGGACATGGGTTCATAGGAACTTTGTCAAGTTTTCATGCAGGGAAGGCACCTGCAGTTTGTCCCCTGAATTGTGAAACACCCTGTATATAGGCTAATGAATGAAGATTTTTTGGTTGATTTCTAATGAAATTTGAAAGTTTCTTGCCTATATAGAAAAACTATAATATTACAGAGATAACTATAAGACTGTGTTTGATTTGTTTATACTCTTCCATCTTAATTATTCCTAGCTATCTCTTAATTGTGGTTTTTGTTAAACTTGAACAAGAAATATGGATGATTTTTCTGTTTCAACAAGTCATCCCAATTACCTTCGCCACTTCTTTCCAGTTTGCTTCTGTCTAAACATTGGCTTTGTCAGCATGAATGCACCAACATTAGCATATACGTTTCGGTATTGTGTTGCCGTTTGACCCAGACACCTTACTGGTGCCTTGTGGGAAAAACCCTGTGATTAAGCAGAGGCTTTATCGATCGTGAACATGTCAATATATATACTATACATATGTACCTATTCGTAAAATTCTCCCATTTCCAGTTTTTGAACTCTCAGGGGCCTATTTGGTTCATTGAGTTTTGCGATGCAGATCTAGCTATTATTACAGGATATTAACATGATTTGTGATAATTCTCTACAGGTACAAAATGTGCAGTAGGCTACTATCATGTTTTCAATTCTCTATTACACAACATTGGAACACATTGCATTATTCCCTTTTCCGTTATATACAAAATCAAAGCATTTCATTAACAACAGCATCAGTTGACGGAAAATAATATTTGAATGTGCAAGTTGAAGCACTTGCTTTATAGCAATTAATAGATTCCCACACTTTACATTGTAATGATCATAATTTTTAACAGTGACATTCATATATTCAGTTACTTTGCATTTGTTTTTAAGAAATGAGATTAATTTTAAATGATCTAAAAATGCAACTTAATTTTAAATATGTAACTGCATGAAGTTACGTCACTTCCCATTACTGTAATTATATTGATGTTCGGTGATTTAGTTATTGTCCACTTCGAGAATAATAACAAAATGCTAGACTTAATGTGACAAGAGAAGCATAAAATGCTCATATAGTCGGAAATATGCTAAAAAATATTAGCCACAAATACATTTCATTCCACAATTGTATTGTTTAAAAGTAACAGTCACTGATGCGACCAGTTTCTCGCTCATTCACCTCTGCATTTCATTCGTAGTATTTCTTAAAATCACTTTGTGTAATTAAGTTTGTAAAAGAAACAGCATAGGTGTAATTCGTCAGTTCGCATCGATAATGTGCAGTTTTGTTTGGTAATTTATAGTAACTCATATGTGCCGAATCGTGGCTGAGTTCAATTTTGTTTGAATCAACTGTATGACCTTTCCGTCGAGGTCATTCGAGATAAAAACTTTCGAAATGATATACTTTTGCATGGAATGCGATATTGAATAATTAAAGTGTAGATAATGGCAATGTAACAATGCAATGAATTATTGAATGCATGCGAATGCCATAAAGCTAACTTATAAAGCTGGCACATTATATGATAACCATTCAGTAATGTAAATGAGATTGTTTTCATGTTCTTGTCTATCAACTGAATAATGCTTCACCAAAACAATGTGATTTAAAAATTGATCTGAATTTTTAAGTCACTAATTACATTCAAATTTCTACACTTATTATCTAATCACTTGTGCATTCTGTTACAAGTTATAACACGTGAGACTTATTTCAACAACAGAATTAAAGTTAATTATAGTCCATTATCATTCGTCCTATCGAGGCAGCAAAACTTTGATAGATTTGCGGCATGAATGCAGCTTTATTTAATTGCGGATCTTCGTGTGAAGGTGAATGAAATCAAAAATCCCCGGAGTAAATTCTCAAAAATGTTACAAAATCGGACAGGTGTTATAATGACGGAATTTTTTGAAATACCGTCTATGAACACCTGGTGACATTGCTGTTGGTGGCCCCCCATTTTGATGTTGACTCATCCAATTTCCTGAGAAGGCAACGTACTACACAGCCGTTTATAAAATACCGCATGAACGGTTATTGATTATTGTCCAGTAGGCCTATTACTGCAACCGTTATTGTGTTTTTACTATTCGCAATTCGACTTTGCCAATATCAACATTTCATGCACTTCAATTAATTATGAAGCTCCTTACTTGAATACTTTATTTCAGTAAATATTTTAAATTGCAATTCACCAAAATAATCCGAATGCAAACTATAGGTAGTATATATCTATTCCAAACACAAGTACAGGATTTTGTCACCTGACTTGCCCATAAAGTTCCTCCTCCTGCTGACTACATGCTGGCATTTATCATAAGACATCTCAACCCCCACCCCAAGTCTCATCAGCTGGTGTTTTCATGTCCAGATGTGTTATAAATAATTTCGTATCGGATTATAATGCAAATATGTAAAAGAACTTGCATTGATCCGCTTGTGGAGTTAGTTTATTTAATGTCGTTATTTCTATAGACAGCAGGAATCATTTATTAATCCGTTTTTCAACATAAGGATATACAATAGATAGTCACAAACACTATGTTCCAAGAAACTTCTCTCCTTAGCCCATACAGTAGACATATCGATTAATATCTGTATGAGCTAAGGAGAGACAGACTGCTCATAGTTCACTAAATCAATTGGGAGTAACATAACTGATATTTTTGAAGTTCAAGTGGGGTACATTGCCCCATGTCACTGTGCCATGTAACAGATGCACTTGTTGAAACTACTGAAACGAAACTTTCCACTTGTCTCAAATGCACACACTCATGTAGCTGCTTATTTTGTTACCGTTTTGTTTGCAGGTGAAAAGCCGTTCAAGTGCGAATTTGAAGGCTGTGACCGGCGTTTCGCCAACAGCTCTGACCGCAAAAAGCACTCGCATGTGCACACCAGCGACAAGCCTTACAACTGCAAAATCCGAGGTTGCGACAAGAGCTACACTCATCCCAGCTCCTTGCGAAAGCACATGAAAGTGCACGGAAAATCGCCCCCACCCAGCGGTGCAAACACTAACTACGACAGCGACTCCAGCACTCAGAATTCGTCCATTGTGAGTCCTCAGCCAACGCCAACTGGACATTCAGGCGGACAACAACAGGGTGGACAACAGCAACAGCAACAGCAACAGCAGCAGCAGCAACAGCAACAGCAACAACAACAACACCCTGGTGGTCTGTCCCCAGCCTCATCATCTACACCTTCCGGTCCTCCGGGTCTGATGGTGGGTCAGACTGCGGGACATCAGGGACATATGGTGCACGGACACGGACAGGGTCACGGTGGTCCTGGACACGGGCACGTACATGGACACGGTCATGGACATGGACTTGCAGCGGCGGCAGCGGCAGCCGCAGCAGCAGCCGCGGCAGTTGCATCGCATCCCACCAATCTGAGCGAGTGGTACGTGTGCCAGAGTGCAGCAGGTATGCCAACACCTCCAAGTACTGAACACTCACCCGTGGGGGGAATTCCGCATCACCATCACATTCTCCATCACCACCCGATAACACCTTACTAGCCCACCGACACAAAGTCCTAAAATCAAAATCTCCAAACCCGTAAATCCCGCAGTCATCCTTGTGTTGTCCTGTGCACTGAACTAGCTAGGTATACAAGCAGAACATAATTCTAAAGACCTAACTTTACGAGCAAAAGCCAAAGAAAAATTATATCCAGCTCAATCCCTGACTATAGTGCTCTAATAATTAATTTACCCGTAGAACATGACAGAACTTCTAAACTGGAAGATAACTTAAAGTGTTCTGTGCATAAATAAAACCAAAACCTGATGCGAACATAAATTTGAAATAACTGATGCAATTTTAATACAGTTAAATCTTATTCCAGCTAACGTCTTGATCAAAAAGATTACACCCGTAAGCTCCTCAACCACCTTACGAGTCTTGTTCAGATTTTATTGTTAGGCTAATCATTATTTAGGTGGCATTAGAATTAGGCTGATTATTTTAATGAACGAAATTTTCATTATTTTCGCAACATTTAATCGACTCCAAACGTTCCGACTTGCAGATATCACAACTGCAAATGCTTGAAAATAATTCTGCCATTTTCTCAAGTTATTACAATCCAATAGAGATGTTTTTCGGCGCTTACATGCAGAGATTAATACGGTACCATTGTTTTTTTGGTAAGAGATTTCTGGATAAAACCAACCGAATCACGTTTGGACAGTATGACAAAATTTGGCACTTAAATATATAGTTTGTAATTACACTTAATCGAGAGTTGAGAGAAAGCCAGGATACAAGAAATAAGAGTGTATATACAGTATATGCAATGAGTATGTATTATTATTTATAGCAAATTCTAATGCAGTAGCCAATGCTCCTTTGAAGGCAAATATGTTGAGACCAACAACTTTTACCCTTCCAAGAAGATTACCCTTGCAAAAACCAAATGCAACCTGATTGACTAACTATAAGTTTGTTGTTAATTATATTCTCTCATTAAGAAAGCACAAGTCTTTCAAATGTTGCTAGGAAAAAATCTTTTACCAGTATTAAATTGCGTATTCAAAATTTGCAACCAAGTTCTGATGGGACTGAAAGGGTTTGGAGATTCGGATTATAAGAGGAATAACCATGCAGTATGATATGCATTTTGCAATATACGCCAAAGGGATTTACTCAACAACGATTTGCGCTTTCTGATGGTGTCATGTGGAATTTTAATAGGGACATTGCAATTTCAAAAAAAGCAATAGAAATTTACCAAAATCCAATTAATGCCAAACCGATAGAAATTTGCTGCACATCTGAGTATGTTAGTAGTACTCCAGTTGTGATTTGGAAATTATGCCATTATATGGCGCCCGTGCATGAGCAAATCGTTAATTCTCAGGGAAAGATATAAGTGTGAATGAGAGAAAAGCGGAAAAAGGAAGCTAGTGCGGTTTTGACGATTCGCACATGCTTTCGTGCATTTGATTGGCGTTTGTTTGTGCTTTCAGCGGAGACAAACAATGTTATCTCTTGCTCGGCCTTCATTAGCACCACAGAGACGTTGGCAAAAACCGCAGTCACTCATCATTATTGACACCCCGCAAGCCTCTCCCCTCCCTACCACAACAACGTTGCTCCCATCTAGTCCTCACATAGTGTGCAACATTTTGCAATATGTGCAAAGCTTTGCAACTTATAGATGTTCACTGCATGCACAAGCTGTAAAATCAGGTGCAATCCATATGTGTGCATATAAACATTGCATTGTCTAGTGCCATCTTCATTTAAAAAAATAGTTACATACAAATAAATGAATAATACCCATTAGAATCCACTAGAAACCATTACAAGATTTGCAGTGATTTGTAATGTTTTCTATAGTAAAATTCACCCATGGTTGATAGTATGGGACCCTATGGGATGTCCATATAAAGAGAAGCGGAGGGATACAACCTGACCATTTTACCTTTACGCTGCTATGGTACTACATTTTTTCAAAGAAAATGCATTGCATTATACGCATTGGCACTACCTTTCCTGCCGATTTACTCATTTATGAAATCCGTTAACTGAGGCGTTTTATTTTTGCCTTACCAAATATGGGCATCCCATAGGGTCCCATACTATCAACCATGGGTGAATTTTACTATAATGGTCAACGCGTTATATGTATGTCCATTTCCACAAGGGTGGGCACTTGCATCAAAGTTTCTTATGCAAAATAATTTGTACAACATTACAAATTTACTTTTGTAATTTTATCCATTTGCATTACTGGGATTTCTTTATTTTTAGGGTTAATAGTTTAGAGCAATGCAAAATAGTATAGCATATTCTAAGAATAACATTGTAAGCTACTAAGGACTTGCAGCCCCAGGTGTCAATTCAACAATGTAGTCATACAATACCAAATTTGAATTACTGCTTTTGGTTAGTAAAGGTCATTGGCCCATAAGAGAAAGGAGGTTGGCATTGCAATTGACAGTTCACTTAATTGTTAAGCTGAAAAATGCTACGAAGAATAATTGCATTGCAGCAGATGGATTGTATGTGGAGGCAAAGTGCCTTATATACATGCCCCATCTGGGTACGTATCATAGTTCCAGAATGATGGACATTCATTGCAACTGCAGGTTTTTCGCCAAACGTTCACTGTCATTTCTCGTCATGTCTCGTTTGAATCTCGTCGAGTCACGTCCGGTTATAACCACGGGTTAAGCCGTGCATGAATGCCCAATTTTCCGTGCCAAAACAATAGTAAATGTGCCATATACTAATATGATTACATGTATATAGCGAGACGTTAAATGAAATAGATTTTTTTCTTGGCAATATGGCGCAGTATTACCAAAATTGTTGTCGAATTTGAACTGTTCGAACTGTATAATGTGTAAATACTGTATATACTTATATAAAAAAAGACGGTAAAACGTTGAAAAACACGACATGGACTTCACAGAGGGCTCAAAGTGTTAATGAATACAGTAAAATGGCCGCCGGCGAATTTCTTGCCAGATGCAAGGGCGTGGGTGAATATTGCATACTTTTCTCGATCATTGTCAGAGAAAGTTACAAGGAGAAAAAACAAAGAACTTGCAGGTTGTCATTCTTATTTCATAATAAATGCAGATTTTTATGGAAGATTAACTGCGTCATGATCTCCAGTGATTGATAACCCTGGTCTGTTTTTCTATGCGAAGGGTGCGTTGCGTTACTTTCGATCCCAACAGTATATAAAGTTTAGTAATATGCATGGGACACCATTTTCTCGAACAAAAACTACAGCGGTACCTCGAGATACGAGTGCCCTAACATACGAGTTATTTGAGATACGAGCAGTCGAGAGAGCAAAATTTTGTTTTGAAATACGAGCGAAATTTGAGATACGAGGAGAGTTTCACAGTTCGTGGAAAAGAAACACCCCGAAAAGTTGCAACTGATCGTGCATTGCAGCTATTTAATGACACTTGCCTAACTAATTTCCGCAGAGGTCTGAAAGGGAGGAAGAAACAAACCTCCTTGGACAGTATTTTTTTTGAATCCGGCGAAAAAAAGGCAAAGATCAGTGAAGAGAAAAGCAGTGACTAAAATTAAGCATACAGTAGCATTTAAGTCATTCTCTTTTATTATGTTTTTATACAATATTTGTCATTTATAAATACATTTTTCTTATTCAAGAACACGTAACAAAAACAATTAGGGGTAGCATTTTTGTGGCTGGAACGGATTAATGGCATTCCAATTAATTTCAATGGGGAAAATTGCTTTGAGATACGAGCAAATTGACATACGAGCAAGGTTACGGAACGAATTAAACTCGTATCTCGAGGTATCACTGTACTCGTACTTAGCTGTCAATTGACATAGGTGCATTTGGTAGACAAAATGGCGATCGCAACTTCAGTGCCTATTGACATTGCAACAACAAGATATTATTAGTCTATATGTGCAACAAAATGAAATATTTGCTCAAATAAGTAGTCTTATATTTTTCTTAAAGATTTGAACGTCTAGTTTGTTTGAAGAGAAACCGGTGTTTCCATAATTAAGACACCCCTAGATAAATTTCCATTATTGCCTTCAAAAACTAGACAAGGTATATAGTATACAAACAGTTTCAGCTAAATATTAAAATACTTGCAATTTTACATGGGATCACTTTCATACTTTGCATTACTTGTATTGTAGGTCATGTTGCAGACGCCATATTGAACATCTTTTGCACATATGTATTCTGCATGCTACCCATACCCAGAAATTATGCAAGTTGTCTGCAAGAAAATTAACAGTGGCCCACTAATTGAAAGCCTTCCTGCGTAATTGTGCCCCATGTGGAGTTGCAACACACGATGCGCAACGAGGTCTTCGGAAATAACGGCCAGCGGCCACAATTCAAATTTACGTATCTGGGACCAGTTGAACTTTTTAATAGTAGGGAGGCTACATAATGTTTGGTGATGGTTTAACTAATATTTACATGATTTTCTTTTGCTTATAGTAATACTGTATGTAGTATATACTAAGATACTGGCAGTGCGCTGTTGGGGGTTTTCATGTCGGAAGAGCAATAATCTTAGTTGCAAGCTGCGACAACACTTGACTTTCAGTAATTATGAACGCTGCACTTAATTTCGTCTCCATTTGTTGACCAACTACAGCCCATAAAAATAAAAGTTATCTGAATGGGGATTTCATTGCTTGGGAGATCTCCAGCATCCCCCCTGACTGGAAAAAGCATTAAAATTCCTCTACATGATATAACTGCGACCGTTTCCAATGCGATTGAGGATCTAACCAGCTGTTGCTGTTATTATTACTAGTGTCTTGAATTGGGGACCACCTGTGTGTGCAAATTTTTCCTAATCTATCCTTCGTGGAATTTCTATCACAATGAAATAATTTTTTAGTTTGGGGATGAGGATTAACGAATTTGGCCAGACCGGTTATAGGTTGGAACAAAAAGAGGCAAGAAATGTAATTGCATGTTGTCAAAGAAAATGCACGCAGACGTGTCCCAAAAGTTGTCTTTCAAAATGTATTGTTACATTATTTTCATTAGATATTCAGGTTTTTGCAAATTTCAGCACACATGCGGTCCTAGATATACGTCCTACTGTATTTAGGATGTGAATTTCAGAGCCGAACCCAAGCATGTGCCCTATAAAGAAGTGCAGGTGTTGCCTGAAACCCGATGGTCTGTGCACGTGCAACTTCCCCATTTTCATACTGGCCACCACAATGCAGGGTGTAATGCGAGACGAGGGCCCATTGGTCCATTTATCCAATACTAGTCCATGTATATATACTATTTTCGTGCCCTCTAGTACTAAATTTCTCACGAGTTCACGGTTTGTAGAGTTCATGCATCAACAGGAAAAACTAGAAGATTCAGGGGCCGTTCAGTAGTACTGTACCATCAACATTCCAGACAATTGAGGATTTTTGAACATCCTGTCATACTTTTAACACAATTCATTATTAATTTTCTTTTTCATTTTATTCTGTACTAGTACTTATTTTATGTTTCACGCAATCTTAGGATAAGACTAACAAGTCTAGCCACATGTTTTGTTATATACAGTCACAATTTGTTGCGCATGAAGGTCAATTGCAAGCGAGGATTTATTGAGCTGTGTCGACAATAGCCTACCTAGCTTATTTATTTCCTTACTTACAATGTCGCATTATTCATAAATTATCTCCCACAGGATTGGAACTAGACGTATAATACATTTCTACAATTTTCAATGTAAACAAATGAAACTGGATTAATTGGTGGCCAAGGATTTCCTATTACATTTAGAATTATGCTCGGTAAAACCTGGGAGACTTTTTCATCTTACTATAAATATATGAACTTTGCAGTTCGGTCATGATAGTTTTTGCATGGAAAACGTTGAAATGAAGCTGCAACTGCATTTCTAAAATCCTTATAGGCATCATCGTAATCACCATGGTGATTATGATGATGGCATGAAGAGGATTTTTCCAAGGGGTTTCTGGCGTCCAGTTCACATCACACTGCGGGTAGTCCTAGGATCTTGTCTTGCAAAGAAAGAATAATGACGTTCACTGCGGGTGACTTTTGCCTTTGATAGGGCCCTTTCGTGCCCAAAGGGTCACAGAATTACAGCTTCCCACGCGTAGCACCTGGTGTGCATAAGTCAGTTTCATTTTTTCCCCATTCTCTGCTCCAACTCTCTTTTCTTTCGCCGTTTTTTTATTATATAACGCGCATCACGGTGTAATTATACACCGCGTGACGCTCTTTGCAGCTCGATAATATGAATTTTTAGTGCTGGTGGGGGCTAAGCTCCCATGATCGCAATTTCGGGTCAACCCACGCAGGCTTTTAGGTGCGCATATCCGACCAGGGAGTCGTCATTATAAAGGCTTATGTATAAAAGCCAAACTGCTACACTCTTGTAAGCTCACAACAGAACTGTAGGTAGAGCTCAGTGCACATATGTGTCATGCACGTGCTGCACAGGACCACATTTCAAAAGACATTCGTGGTGAAGAAGGACATTATGTGTGTATATAGCCCTAAAGTGCATCATTTAGGACTTAAAACGTGTTGGATCGGTGATTATGCACCGTATTTACATATGGATAAGCTTCCTACTACAATAATTAGACTACACGTGGTTATTGGAGTATCCCTTAAGGGTCTGACTGTTTTGAAAAGGGACGTTCAGCTCTGCAGGACCTTTGACGTGCAAAACGCGAGCAAGATAGGGAAGAAGGCCTTTCTTGAAAGCAAGTAAATATGCATGTATTTTATGCATACAAGACTTTACAAAATGTTATGGCTTATAAACTTCCAATGCAGACATTCAACAATTAAAACTAAAATACGCCTATAGTATATGTATAAAACAAAGGAATTTCTTACACTAACTTTTATATTGCGTCCAGTGCATCTATGCTGTACATCTATAACACATGAGCAGTTAATTTATCTTTTATAATTTTTACACAGGGGTGCAGTGTGCACAATTGGCACACTGTTACAATTTTAAATAAGTTTCATTAAAGTTTGAATTGTATGATATAAATGTCTTCGTATTAATCAAAAGACTAATTAACTCACTATTTACAGGTATTCAGAAATCAATATGTGCAATGCCGAGATATTTTACACTGGGAACATGGCAAAGAAATCGGTTTACTCGAGAATCTATTAGTATTAATCCCACATTATAACGAAAATATTTTATGAACCTTGAAGTAAATCATGGCAACTAAAATTATTGTCACAAGATTCAATATAAATTTAATTTTTGCATAATTTCTTATATAAATTGTGGGTTAATTTTCACATGTGCACGATTAGAACCGCAATTGCCAGTGCAATAGATTAGGGTAAAACAAAACCAATCGCATAGGTACACATAACTGTATTATCTTCATTGCAGAAATGGAAATTATTAATTCTATATAGCATTTTCCCGATCTACATTAAATTATCTGTCGTAACTTGCTATATAGTTCCTAAAGCATACCCTCATCCATATTTGTAGACAAAATTCGAAACACTCTATCCCTGAAAGCTTATTTTGCGATGAAATTCTTCTTGAAAAGGAACAATCCCTGAACTTGATATTTATTTTTGCAAGCATTTCACAGCTCCGAATTCTTGGGAGCGACGCGTGGGCCCATGTACACATACATGCTCATAAATCGGTCATCGTCCACGCTCAGAGGTCAAGATGAGTCCAGCAGATGGTCTTCTAGATTTCCAAATTGAGGATCGAGGAAAGGAGGGGGAACCGGGAAGGTTTTCGAGAGGGTCTTCTCAAAAGCAACCATGCAGCCCCAGCCCCAGCCCCAGCCCCGCCCATAGCATCAGTTCGAATCTGCGCTGGTTTCGCCCGGCGCCCTTTAACCCCTATGGTCCCTTTTGGTGCCTATCGGTAAATGGGAGGCATTGCAGCCAGTTTAGAGGGGCTGGGAGCCCCCTCGACTTTTCCAAGGGCCCTCAATAGATCGCGCTGAATGCTCAACTGTGCTCAATGGGCCGTTTGCGCTATATATGCGTGTTATCCCACTTCATCCAAGTGCGTTCAAATCGCCAGTATATACACAATGTCAATATTTGTCGACGGTATTTACCGGTTTTAAACAACCCCCTACCTCCTTCATCACACTGACTCGTGCCTACCTATATACATGTAAACGTATAGATGCTGTACATACGTGTATTGCATGCTGGCACATTAAATTAGACGTGTATATGTAACTGTAGGGGGGCACATGGAGCCAAGGCGCTTATTTATTCTGTTTATTTACGTACTTATTTACTTTAGGAACCGCTTCTCCTCATCCTCTTCTCTATATCTATCTACTCGTATCTGTACATAGCCCCGTGGGAACCAAACAGCACCCAACACCTACTACCTCTTTACGTTTATTTTCCTTCGGCCTCCACGTTGAGTTGTATAAGGCTACTTCATTGGCAAGTACTTGGCGATTGTGTCATTTCATAGAAATGCACTATACACAATCATAATCTATATAGACCCAAGCAGAAATGCCAAGTTTCAATATTACAACGGTTTAGGATTTCCATATTTTGCATGTAAAGGAAATTTTGGAATTATAAGGCCATGCATGTAAAACAAATTGAAAATTAACATTCTGTGTGTATTCCGTTTTGCTTGAGTTGGGCAGTGCATGATTGTAACCTGTGAATGCTGAAAAGGTTGGGTTACACTTTCCCATCTTGAAGCCGGCTCCCATCAATACAGTAAAAATTAAAGTTAAGGTTTTTAGTTTTTCATGATGCATTTGACCAAAGATTTTGGATGAATGTTTGAAATTTGAAGACTCCCTTTGTATACACATATACGGATAAGCATATCTCTGCTTTAAGCCGCTCAAAATACAAGAAATCACTATAGAGACAAAGTTATATTAAGATCGATTAACGTTGCCAAATTTTCCCGCAAACACAAAATTGACTTTCCTGAAAATTAAACTTCGAAAACCAGAATGCCATTAATTAATTAATTACCAACGAATGACGGCCTATATCTTAAAAAATTGTATATCATATTTCCACCTGAAATACCGTTCTGAATAGCTTTGTCTCTATGTTTTCTTGCATTTTGGGCGGTTTAACAGATGTGCTTAGCCGTACAAAGAAAGTCATCACATTTTTATCCATTCAGTTAATTTTTATCGTTTTAAATCCTTTTTGCGTGATCTTAAAATCTTTATATTTATAAATACTTATGTCTGTCATGTAAATTTGCTCTCGTACGTGAATTTTAGCTCCATTCAAGCAGTATAATGAGGCTAGGTAATTATATTAATGAGGATTTTGGTGTGAAGAACGAATGCATGCAGCCAAAAAACTATAATGGGGATTTTGTGAAATATACAAGGTAGGATATGTATACAGTGTGTTTTTCAGTCATAAATGTATTCAAATAAGGAAGCTAGAGCATATAAAACTAGTTATGATGATCAGAAAAGGAGGTCCTCCTATTGTTGGCCTATGTATAATGTAATCCGGCCTTGGCAATTTGTCTATTCTATATACGGAATACAGTAATGTTGCGGTGGGTGTGTGATGTGCTGCGTTTATGATATAAGGTGTAATGTGAGACTATTATGAGAGGGACGGATAGTAATTAGTGCGAGGCACATCTAATGCCAAATGCTGGATGGCTGCAAGAATTCGCCGGCGACAACACAGCGCACAAGCCCCCTGCTAGCAAATCGTTTCGTAACCTCTCCACATGGGACCACATCTCCAGATACCACTGACTTCTCTTTTCTTGCGTTTCGTCCAGACATTCGCTTTTTTCGTCACGCTTAATGCAACATCTGAGCGGTTCACTGCAGGAGTTACCCATCTTGGCCGCACGTCCTCATACAATACATGTAGATGTTGTCCAATTCGCCATAACCTAGCCTATAGCTGCATTCGTCAAAGCGTTGCTTGCAGTCAAGCTCCTCTACAAATTTCAGTGCCACGTGCAATGTGGAGAAGACTATACAGTGAAGCTATCACCTTGCAACACATTTTAACGAAATCCTTAACCTGTTTTATAACTTGTATGCAATAGGGCTTTTACCTTCACAGGTCCTTTTCAAT
>WWPM01013688.1:0-11545 GCA_023279145.1 Glomeris maerens | reverse complement strand
AGAAAGTTAATTCATATAGCGTTTCCTTTTGTTTTTATTACCTGGATCTACCTAATCGTTGCTCCAAAAATCAAAGATGCGAACATATTCCAATCTCGTATACCGTTTAAAAATGCTGTAATTTGCCATTGTAAATTTATTGGAAATCAATGTCTTCAAATTTGTTATCAAAAATTACGTTTTGAATTTTATAATAGAATATATATAAACTCAAAGTATATAGGATACATTTAGTTGTGCATATATCAAATTTCAACTGATCAAGGAAACTGTAACTGCTATATGACAAAAGAATTATTTGCAAACACATTCTGCCTGAATTGCCTCCAATACTTTTTTCACGCGACACATCATTTTCTTGCATGTCTTAAATTGTCCAAATTAACATGTGCGTATCCTTTTTTACTTGTCAGACAAATCTAACATAGTGCTTGAAATAGAAATATGTCATCACTGCACACCCATTTGCAAATTAACACCAATAAATCTGGTGTGTTTTTGTAGGGCCAAATTGTTAAGATGGAAGCAAATCATAAATGCCTTGCAAGGGATTGATATGTTTTGCATGCCAGCCTTACAACTATGACTGCTATATCAATCATTGTGAATGTGAAGAACTGGAGTTACAACATTTCAAATAGTTGCAGCTTTCTAATTAGGCTTCATTTGTCAAGATAATAGCCAAGAAACTTGGCTTCCTTTCTGGGAAAGTTACATTCCTGCGAGACATTTTCATGTTGGGGAAACTTACAAAGGCTACCCATTACATATATCCATCCATGTTATATCTTTTTCTCCTAAATTTCAAACATTTAATTTCAATATTGGAATAATTACAAAATACCCCAATTAGACACTATAAAACATATTGTGATTTGTAGCTATAATTACATTTGTTTTTCTTTTCATATTGTATGTTTAGAAACCCAAAATTGAGCTCGGCACTAGACAGAGCGACATCTGTCGTCAGGATACAACACTACACTTAACATATTGGGTTTAAACACAAGGACACCTGAACAAATTCAACATCTAAATAATAACTGAATTGGAATTTGAAGATCCAGTATTAAAATTCCATTAATAATTTATAAAAACAGCTATATTTCATAATACATATAGTTCGTTTATATGTTTGTCATCAAATCTTTCCTAAAATTTTTAATAAATAGCATTTTACAAACATCGAGGATTATATTTTTAGCCATCGTAATTTGCTTTTAAAATTTCCAATATAAAAATCAAGTATAGTAATTACGAAACATTTTAAAAAGTAGGTTATGGCTATTGTGCATTTAAATTGTAATATGCGAGTGAAATTAAGGGGAAATTAAGGTACTACTATTATTATAATTGCTGAAATATAATTCCCAAAGACGTCATACAAGTTGCAAACTTTTCCAGTTTTCCAATTAAAATTGTATGTAATGTTTTATCACAGGGACATCTGAGCATGAATGTCATTGCATGCATGCTGAACGCGGAAGTTGAAAACAATTGCCAATCCATACGGAGCATTTTAGAGGAAGGTTTCTAGCACCACCGACCGATCCAGGCTTTAATTGTCAAGCACGCACATGTGTTGCAGGGTTGCCAAGCGAGAAACAAGTGAATGGGATAAATGGCCGCCGTTGTTTTAATTACTGTCTCGCCCACCCGTTTAATGACCAGCAATTCCCATCTATAGCACCACCACTAATGCCTACTATTTTCTCCACTGTGTTGCATCCAGCCTTCTACGTAGCAGAAATAATCATCCCACCAGCTATCATCATCATCATTGTATTTATAGTCTAACCGAAACTTATATTAGTCAACTACAAAAGGTGTGTCTTCCAGCTTCCCCAACTCATTCTTCTAATGAACCAGAAACATTAATTTTGCCGTAATTTCAGTGTTTAAATCACCCAACTTCTCAACCGTATTTGTTACTTATTTATGATTGCTACAATTAGCACTCAATAAAACAGTACACAACTGACGGCTCGTCCCAAAAACGATTACATGATCTTAAATTTCATTTATATAATTCTCCCAAATGGGAGCAGGCCAACCCAAGAAGTACTGCAAGACCAGGGTGACCATTTAAGGGAGGAGGAGCAAGCCCCTAACACTCCCTCTGTAATCCAAAAATCAGTTTAATATTCTGGCCACCACATGGGTGGGCTATCAGATATTAAGCTGATAAGAACAGATACTAACAATGATCTTAGCCAAGAGGCCGAGAAGCGATACCAAAAACTAGCCTGAGACTGAACTTATTCTGAGAACACAAATTACTAGAGCACTCTCGCGAACTCGGCTTTTACCACTACCAAAAATTATCATTTACATATTCACCTTATTCGGAATACCCAATGTGTTGTAGCTGGTCCAAACCTTCCTTTTTTTAATGGAACATGATTAATAACTACTAGTGTTGATTATTTGAAGCCGTTTACATCTAAAGTCAGGTCGCATTCCAGATCACATACAATAGCGATCTCTCCAAACAAGTTACATTGTGTCCATGCATGCAACTTCAATCAACATCTGCTGGCACTTAAGATCACATTCTTTTGTATTGGTTTGAATCATTAATTGTTCATTCATTTTGTCGAGACACATATACAATTACATACTAATTTATCAGAATCTTTGACACACCTAGCATGACTTATAGCGGATTATTTCAAATATTTTTGTACATTGTGATTCCACCTTACACAGGCAATGTATAGGTATATAATTTTTTCCAACTCCAAGCACCAATATGCCGCATATTTGTCCCAAACTTTCTTAATATAACTTCAAGTTCAAAAATAAAACTGGATTATATAATCTCCAGTTTACTGCAATCATTTCTTGTTGGTAAATTAAAACCTGTTATTGATGGAAAAATACAGAAGCTTTTGATAACTGCAATTTGCCTGTTGTTTTACATTAATCACATAATTCTAATAAAATGCATGCATGCTTATAGCTGCAAACTAATGTATAGTTACATGACATAATTTAAGATTAAGACACTATTCGCTCGATTCAATATCACGTAATAGGCAACTTGAAATGTGACTTTTCACTTCATTTTATTTCAACTATACAAAGGAAGTCATCTTTGAAAGAGGCTTCGAGTGAAGGAATTTGCAGAAGAGCTTCTGGTGGCAAAATTGACGAGAGTTTGTTTGGACGTTTGTCTGTGTCCAGTCAACTCTACTTGAAGTATAAGGAAATATAGAAGGTTCCTATATATGTAGTTGCTAGTTTCATCCACTTGCACCCCATTTACCCCTTTTTCGGCTCCATTAAAGGGAATGGGCCATCAGAAAAGAAATCGTCAGAGATCGCAGATAATCATTGTGGAATTAGTTTTGAGAAAACCCAATTTCCGGACTGATTTGTCCTGTCTGAAATGGAAAGGGGCCCGGGTTGGAGCAGGGGGATTTTCCCCAGAGAAGGATGAGAATCGCTGCGAGAGGAGGAAGAGAGGAAGAGTAAGAAGAAGGAGGAGGCTGGATGAAGAGTATAAGATTGAGAGAGAAGGGACGGGTGAGAGCGAGACTAAATCTGACCACAATCGAAGTGAAGTGCACTGGGCTCAATGGTGCAATGCACAGTGAACACAGAAGAAAAGAGAAGTGAGAGAGAGAGAGAGAAATAGAGAAACGAATATGGGCTAACATATTAAATTGGCAAAAACTTTCCACATATCTTCACTGGCAATCTCTTTGCACCACCGGATACATCAATCTAATTTACCACCCATGACCTATGTGAGTGCTGATTATATTCCGCATTTCATGTCACGTCATTCAATGCGCCCCATTCCCATAACAACAGCAACAGACATCCAAATGAAGCTATACCCTATATTGTCATCAAACTTCCACATTGTTTAAGTAATAGTATTCAATTAAGATGTTATAGCAAATCGAAAACCTATTGAAATCATTTGGCCGCATTGGTAATAATTCAAGCACTGACAGTATACTTAGGGCTCCCAACCCCATGGCTATTATTACAGAAAAAGTAGTTCCATTTTTCATGCTCTGTATCCATTTGCAATTGTTTACATCTTATTCGTCGCCATCAAATTATCCACTCGTTTTCAAGGATGGATCGCGTAAATGTTGATAAAGTTTGGTGGAAATGCTGTTTAAGGGTCACTTAATCGGTTAGTGTGGTGTTTTAGAGTGAACCAAGACAAGTTTTGAAAAGATTTAGCGAGTTGATGGGCGATTGCAACAACCAGTAGCTAAATCTTGTTAAAACTTTCACAACTTGTATCGATTCACTCTAAAACACCACACTAAACGATTAAATGACCCTTATAAACAGAATTCCCAACAAACTACATCAAAAAAACTAGTAGATAATTGATAGCGACGAAATGATGGTCATAAATTGAGGGCCAAATTCATCGGATATTATAGTTGCAATTTGTCCATAACCTTTTTGGGCACCATGTATGTATAATGATATTGGGCGTTTTCGGCAATTCATATTGTCGCCAGATATCTTGAGCTTTGGCCAGAGAAATTGTTCGGCAATCCATGTGGGCCTCAGAGATGTAAACAGGTTTTTTGATCGGCAAATCAAATGTCTGAGGAGTGACGTCACTTTCTCTGGTTGCCGTGTCAGAGACAAATTTATCGCCTAGCTCACTCAGACAACAAGATGGCGGCCACCATGGAATGTTCGGTCCAGTATGACGGGTCGCAACATGCCATCGCAACTGCATGACGCGTAATCCGCCATTTTGAATTATTGAATACAGAAATTTGTGGTCGGCAAACCGGATAAATTAGTTGCCAGACATGGCACAGACACGGAATCAGAGATGACGTCACACACACTGGCGACCCAGACAGGCAGTATGAATTGCCGATTACGGTCATTGTCAAGGAGTTAATATAGTACTAACCAGGACTATTTAGGCACTTTCTCGATTCCATTCGTATATACCTGAGATTCTGGGTTTCCCACCCGGTGGCGGTCAAAAATACCGATTTGCCACGATTTGAGAAAAAAAAAATTAGTACCGAAATACAGGGTGTCTCACTCGGGGCTGACCCTTTACAAATACGAATTGCTCTGCAACACGTGCATGTAGCATCATGTACTAGGGCTCAAAAGATTCCTTATGTTTTTGAGAATTGGTTGAGTGTAATTAAGAAAATCTGTATATGATAGAGGGCTGACCCTTTAGACATTCGTTTAACTCGGGAACGTGTTGTAAAAGCACAGTGGAGGAACCTGAAACACCTTTATTTAGTGGAAAACAATTGAGTCCACATTACAAAAGGTGTTGGAAATGGCCCCCCTGACACAGTGTTACTGACCCTGTGATCCAGTAGGTCTTCACAATGAACACTCTCTGTGGTACGGTATGTGGCATATTGCTTGCTATCCCCACTCTGCTGAGATGAAATCTTGGAATTAGACAGCTGTCTGCACCATGATGGTGCTACCCGGTCGCCACACAGGCGCCCTCTATTGTACAGCGCCTCTTTATTACACTAAACCAATTCTTCAAAACATAAGGAATCTTTTGAGCCCTAGTACATGATGCTACATGCACGTGTTGCAGAGCAATTCGTAATTGTAAAGGGTCAGCCGCGAGTGAGACACCCTATACAAACTTTGATACGATGCTGGGTCTTATGTAGTTTTAGGGCGATGACTTTTTTGTTGTTGGTGGCTCGCTTACTTGTATAATGTATGTAATATACAGTATAGTTTGTGTAATAAGGTACAGAATGTAACCTCTTATTATAACCTCTTCTGGGGGAAATTATTATTATTATTACAATGCTATATGCTAGCAAGGGGGGGGGGAATAGCCATGTTGTGAGGTTAATTATTATAATTGTTAGCAACCAATCCTGTGGTGTCATACCCCCTCCCCTCGTAAAAGGATGTGTGCACCTATACCCTATAGTCCTTGATATTATACAAAGGGCCATGTATCGAATGCATACACGATCTCGGACGAGGAATACGGTGCGCGGGTTTCTGGAAGCGCAGCGAGCCGTGTTCAAGTTAAATAGGAAAAGAGGAGATGAATGCGGTGGCTGTTGGAATTGACTCCGTGGATAGGCAACTAATTGTTTCCATTGCACATTTGCCAGCTCTGATTACTTTTAGTAATTAACTGTTGGCGCTCGCGTTCACATCGTTACGTGAATCGAAGGCTGGCTTTCATTACACAGGGTCGTCAGCAGAGCATACCCCCTTCCCTTTCCCTTCACCTCCCAACCTCGGCCATATACTCCTTTCCTACACCCCACCAATTCCAATTCCTCCTTTGTTAATTAAACCCACTCATTTTTCAGCAGGCCAACGTCTAATGCTTTCCCATCCAAGCATGACTAACTCTCAGCAGAGGCCGCTCCTGTCAACAAACAGCTAGACGCTCTTCCCATCATTGCACTTTATTAACGTCTTTCCATTTGAAATTCAACATTTGCAACCACTCAACCACTTTCACCTCCCACTAAATTAGCTCTCCTAATTTCTCGCCAATCTCCCGTACTGCGTATAATCTAGCCTATTGCAAAATGGATATATACTACATAGTTGGTCACTCGACACAAATATACAGTTGTGATTATAAGAAGATCCTTCCTCGCAATTCTGCTTTGTTATTCGCAACATGTTTCAGGTTCAACTTCATATTGAACTATAGAAACATATGTTTTCGCAAACGAATATTATGCTGGTATTTACTCAAAATGTTTGCTTATAAATGCTATACTTGCTATTTGTTATACGTATTTGCTTAGGTCCTAAATGGTGATCCACATTGGAAGGTCTTACAATGGCTGTAATCGGCAATTCGTACCTGTCTGCTTGGGTCGCCAGATATCTTGAGCTTTGGCCAGAAGAGTTGGTCGGCAATCCATGTGGGCCTCAGAGATGTAAACAGGTTTGTTGATCGGCAAATCAAATGTCTGAGGAGTGACGGCACTTCCTCTGGTTGCCGTGTCAGGGACAAATTTATCGCCTGCCTCGCCTCAGACAAAAGATGGCGGCCCCCATGCAATGTTCGGTCGGTCGCAACATGCCATCACAACTGCATGACGTGTAATCCGCCATTTTGAATTATTGAAAACAGAAATTTGTGGTCGGCAAACCGGATAAATTAGGTGCCAGACATGCTCTGAGAAGGGATCAGAGATGACGCCACACACTCAGACGACCCAGACAGGCAGTATGAATTGCCGATTACAGCCAATATGTAGTGTGTACATAAACATCAGGACTTATTTTGTATTAATTGCCAACTAGTTTCGGCTCATCAGCGAGCCATCATCAGGGCGAAGATAGCTAAGGAAATGGGGATTTAAGAATACAAAACTTAAAACACAACTCCAAGCATCTCACCAAAGAAATTCTGAAATTCTATTTGACAAATTCTCCCAAATGGGAGCAGGCCAACCCAAGAAGTACTGCAAGACCAGGGTGACCATTAAGGGAGGAGGAGCAAGCCCCTAACACTCCCTTTGTAATCCAAAAATCAGTTTAATATTCTGGCCACCACATGGGTGGGCTATCAGATATTAAGCTGATAAGAACAGATACTAACAATGATCTTAGCCAAGAGGCCGAGAAGCGATACCAACAACTAGCCTGAGACTGAACTTATTCTGAGAACACGAATTACTAGAGCACTCTTGCGAACTCAGCTTTTACCACTACCACAAATTATCATTCACATCTTCACCTTATTCTAAATACCTAATGTGTTTTAGCTGGCCCAAACTTTCATTCTTTTAATTGAACATGATTAATAACTACTAGTATTTCTTATTTGAAGCCGTTTTCGTCTAAAGTCAGGTCCCGTTCCTGATCACATACAATAGCGCTCTCTCTCTCTCTCTCTCCAAACAAGTCTCCAAACAAGTAATTACATTGCGTCCATGCATGCATCTTCAATCAACATATACGTACTTTGATATTGGTTTTCATTAATTGCCCATTTTGCAGTGTTGGAAATACATTTTCCCCAACAATCCCCATATTGTAAAAATTAAACATCGAAACCCTATTCAAAATGAAATGAATTTATCACGATATAATAAATTGTTATTGGTATATTTCACTATCGGAAGCGTTCGCAGACCTAACCTGCTTATGATGGGAAAATACAAAAAAAATGTTCTTTTACATCGCGATTCCATTATATTGGGTTATTAATTTCTTTTCAATTCCATGCACCAATATGGCGCATATTTGCTCGGACCATTGAAGTAATAACAGGAAGGAAGGAAGGAAGGAGGTTGGACGGTGCATGGATGCATGCATGTGGAAACCAAGTAGTAGTTGGTTGAAAATGCACCAGGGGGGGTTTTGGGTTCACCGGTGCGAGGAGAAATGAAATTTTCAATTATTTTTGGCGTAATGTGCGCCGGTGCTCAGCTCTTGCCGGTAATGAGCGGCATTAATTGGCCAGGTTAATTAAAGAATACTTACTATAGCTGCACCGCATTCGTGGCAAGTCACGTGACACGCAATTCAAAAGAGGAGGGGGACTAAAATGCCCTTCCCTTATTATTCTCCATCCAAACACATCGATAAATTATCGATCTCACCGGATATCACAGTCTTCCGTTCCCGAACTTCCTCAATAAAATTTACAATTAAACTGGCCACATTTAGTGGAAGAACTGCACTGTGTCTGCATTATTTCCGAGAAATTACACCCATATTTCATGTTTGCAAACAAAATTGTGAAAGGATGTCTTTTACTTAAAAACAAAAGTTGAAAATACAAACCTTTTGATATTTTTTTGAAATTTTTGTGCGAGATGAAAGCGTAAATGAAAACGTGATGTTTACAAAAATATACTGTAATATAGGCTAAAGAAGAAACTACTACTCGATAACAAGTTGTTTATAGACATATAAAACAATGAAATATAGACATTAATCATTAATCATTAATGTAGCCTCTACAGCATTAAATATGACAGGTTTTAATGGAAATAAAACAAGGAAGTGGGTAATAGCTAAAGTTGCTCAACAATAAATAAGCCTATAAAGATTAAAAAATATATATCGTACATTATGACTCACATACAGGGTGATCGAAAAAGATATGCCCTTTGTCCTTTGTCCCATGCAGTCAACATTTGCAGGATGAAATCAAAACGGCATGAATAAATAATTAATTAAAGCTTTTTTGTTCGAACAGCTGCATGAATTCACATTTAAATACGTATATGGTCCATGGTTAACTTTGGTAATAGCTGCAAAACATGTCCTTTGATAGCAAATCAAATGATAGAGACACATTTACACGATACACCACTGCACAATCAGATATAGCGGACTAATTATTGACATACTAATGAATATCCTGCATGGCAATGTTATTGTATGCAGATCCACATCATCGCTTTCAAAATGCAATATGTTGATCAATAAATATCACTGGGCACGTATACCAAGCACATTTATTATATTGGAAATGTACTGTACGTCCTTCAATTGGAACAATTTACACCAATTGATGCTGTTAATTCCTGCTAATTGAATGCAATAAATTCAGGAAACAATTAAGAAAAGCAAAGCGCGATTTACTGAGCTAAATTAAAGCAAATGCGCCACATGACAAAAGTGAACATTTTATCCCAAATTTTAGGAAAGAATTGTATTTATTCAACAAATCAGCATCAAACTTCAACTGGGGACATAGTTGCACACAGACCTCAGTATATATAGTCAACTTTAGATTGCCTAATTGGGAATGCAATCGATTGGGATGAAATTAATATAAATTGCCGATGGACCTACTTAACTGCGCAATTCATTATTAGGCTTAGAAATATTTCGCTAAATGCAACCTAGCATGACAATAACTTACTGAATTATTGAAAGGAAAATGAACAAGATGACATTACCATGCGAGAAGTCGTTGTCAGTTGATGACTGATGTAATTAGATGTCCGATGATCTGGACAGTTGACCATCCTCATAATTATGCCCATACATGAACTCACTGCAGGCCTTTTTTTCTAACCTACAAAGCGCAGAAACAAGTTCGCCGCAGTGGCGCCATCTCACTTGGAAAAAACAGAACTACAAACGAAGAAATTACTGTATACTTGTACTACCATGCAGTTTGATTGCTACAGTAATAAAGGAGATGATACCGTTGATTTCGATCTTTAGAACAATCATTACTCGGAATTACATACACACTAAACCTAATTTTAATAAGAATCGGAACTTATTACGTGTTGAGGAATCACCTCGTGTGAACTTGTTAGTTTTCCCGCATGATGGCGCTTCTTTGAATCATATACAGCAAAGGGCAATGCAAGAAAAACCAACCCAATGGGTCTTCCATTACAAATTATAGCAGTCCTCAGAAATGTCGGCATAAACAGTAATAAAATCAATCACAAATCCACACTAGATGTTTTGGAGCACTTTATATAAGTGGAACCTCGCACTTTAATATGATTTGTTAAACTCGTTTAATTGACATTGGCGTGCAAAATACTTGGATTAGTCACTTCACTATTTCACATTTCGATTGGTGGCGCCCTCTGATGTTGGTTTTTCTTTAGTTGTTCTTTCTGCATATAGGTGCACTCCCACAATTGTACGGCTTCTATAAGCCCACTGAATTCTACCAAACCTATGTTTCTGCAATTAATGAGTTGCTTTTTGTCTTGTTAGAAGTTCATTCCACGGAACAGAACCATTTTTTTTAATAAATCGTAAAACTAGGACAACAATCTGAAAATAACCACAGTTTCGTTTCAAATTTATTAATCTGAACGTTCTGTACAAGATATTTGCGATGACAATAATCAAGAGCTCTACACTGGCTTACATACGACGACTCAAGCAGAACTACAAGTACCTGCGTCGTTGCAGCAGCCATCTTGCGCAGCTAGAGCGCCATCTAGCTATGACTAGAACTGCTTCCTATCTCCCATTGTTCACCACAAAGTCACCGCATATCACGAGCATTGTCACAACTAACATATTTTCTTCTTCATCTTCACCCGTGAAGCTATAGAGCATCCAGATGCTGGACCATCTTGGGCATGTCCTCTCCTTCCCTCCCTTCCTTCCCGATTGTTCGCAACAGCGTTATAGGTCCCAATTGATTAGGTCACATTTGTCGCCTTGATCTCCAAGGTCTCCTTGTAACCGAACTTCTTTGAGCCCCACGCGCACGCTGCGAAGCAACGCATCCCTTAAGATCTTCTTCCTCAGGCACCGTACTATCGCTGACCGGTGTCACCACACTGCATCCGCAAGCGCAAGATGGACCGCAAGAGACTTGCGGGTATTGGGCGCAGCCGATTGGTAGTGGGACCAATGTAGGTGCCGGTGGTGGCGAATAGCAGCAGCGAGGAAGAAGCCGAGGACCGGGAAGTGGAGGCAAGAGCCCGGGCTATTTGCCGTCAAACGTTAAGGAATCCGGGCTTCCGTAGCCACTGGAACCATCATTGTCGTTCAGTACTGCTGGGTTCAGATTGTGAGTCTGACGTTTGATGTGCGCAATACTGTTGTAGTTGTACGGCATGTTGGCGAAAACCATCCG
>WWPM01013680.1:0-18537 GCA_023279145.1 Glomeris maerens | reverse complement strand
TCGTACTTGAGAAACACTCTGAATAATATGAAATGGAGATTGTACTTACAGAGACGCGGCTGATCTGGAATATGTGCATGTCGGACGGCGACACGTTCTTCTGTTTGCCATCATCCTTAACGATAAATATCAGGATGTTGTTATAGAGTTCTTTCGGGTCGCTTCCCATAAACGAAGTAGGTGAGCTGATCAGGTTCATGGGATACTTTTCCACGACATCCTGAAATCGATCGCAATTCCAAGTTTGAAACACTGGCAAATACTCGAAACAATAAAACGGTTAAAAAGAAAACCAACTCTGAAACTAACCCTTGATTCTGTGTCGATAATAACAACCCATTTCTTTTCCAATCGCATTTCCATCCTTTGACTCCAAATGCCATTGGTCTTCTCCATTTGCAAAAGCCTGTTCAAGCCGTCTTTCGGGTCCGAGATTCCTTCGAGACGAAAACCAACGCCAAGTTTGATAAATACGCGCATATACTTACCGATACATATTACAGAGTCCATGTCTTTTCGCGGTGAAACAAAATCAAGAGCACAATTTCACAAACCGCTTTGGTCGCATGCGAGAAATGGTGGTTAATTTTACATTTGGAAATGTAAAGACCATACCACGAATTCAAAATTTCAACAATTTATCTACCCTCATCAGGATCAAACTCCTTCACTTTCAAGAATCGTCAAACTAATCGTAAGAGAACTATTGACATTTGCTCGTGAACTTGAGTTTCGTCTTAATCCACTGTCTTAGGTACTGCAATCACAATACCATAAAATAATCGGAACACTCCACTGTTCTTTCACGATCGATCGCGTGTGCGATACGAACTGTTTCGGTTTGTTGCGTGGCAACACGAGCCGCTCAACTTTCATATTTTGTGTACTTGAACAAAATTCAAAATTACCACTGTCTCTGCCCATCGAAAGAGTGGCCAAATGCTCCAGTTGGAAACTCGGCCCTTCGTCGATGTCGCTATGTTGATCTGCCGAGAAGAGAAAATACAACGCGTTAATCGTAATTGCGCACTCGTTTCGTACAGGCTTTTGTTGCTAATATACCAGATGAATAGCCATTGGAGGACCGGTGTCCAGGTGAACCACCGTGCTTGTGTTGTGTTGGCATGTCGGGCGAGTAGTCATAATTACTGAAATGCAAAGGTTATTAAAGTAACTAAGTACTGTTTGATCTCGATTAGTTTGAAATAGAAATTGTTAAACTAGATAAACTTACAGTGCCAAAGATAATTTCTTTTACTATTTTGAAAACCAAAGAAAGAGCCTAACTGCACGTGACAATGTAAGCAAGATAAATGAAGTACGCAATGACGTCAGAAGTACGAAATGACGTCATACAACAGCATAAACCAAGCCGTCACTCGTCCCCACAAAAGATAAAACCGATTATAGCTCCACGGATAAACTTTTTCAAATCAGTTTTAACATTGGCGATGATGAAATCTTTAGTTTTTGTTTCAGCTACTAAGGAAAAGGACAAATTTCACTGTTACCTAGTACGGTTTGCGGACCAATTTTGCGAGTGACCGTTGGCAACAGCTGGCATCTTGCTCATTGCCAGACTTCATTGAGGCCTCGAACCTGAAAAGAACCAAACAAATTTCACAAACAGTATATTAGAAATAGTATTCAAAATGTTCCTGGTTTTCCTAAGTCTAAATAAGTATAATCCGTGTCATAGTTCATTCCGCAGACACAAATGAGCAAACATACATAATTTTGCCAAATATTTACAATTATTTTTCGATTTCTTGAACGTTTTCCTTCACAATTAGCTTCTAAACCAAGTCTTTCTCAAGAAATCTAAGAAACAAGACTTCACGACTGATACGGCGCGCAAACTTTGTGATCTCACGGTGAAGTTCTTGTTGAAGATAAATGAAATCCTGATGCAGTCAGATGTAAGATAGGACAATCTTTTTGATATTATGTAATTTATCTCCCAATGCATTAACACCAAAGCAAAACCTTTCAGCTTTCGATTGAATTGCAATATGCTTCTAAACTAGAATATAGTAATATAAATAGTAAAGTTGATTACAAAACACAGGATTATTAATACCGGCTTTGTTTTCTAACATCCCCTGAAATTGTTTTTGTGTTCGTTTGCAAACTCTATGGGAATTAAATTACAAGAAAAAATATACAGGAATAATTTGAAATCCTGCATATATAATTACTTCCTCATGAAGGTCTCTGTTTTTTCCCTGTTTTGTTTGTTTTATTTCTTTTTCTTTTTTGCGAATATTGACAAAAGTACAAAGTGAGTGAAAGCAGAGTGAATGTATGAATGGTGGATGGGATTGCTTTGGAAATTCCAGTTGAAAAACTCTTTACAAAAAAGAAACTCCTGGCTATTGTTTTATATAGGCAAGAAAGGGAAGTGAAGCATGCTGTTTACACACTATGCCTACTATTCCCTGTGTTTCTATGTTAAGAATAAGAAAGAAAAGTTAAAAAAATAGCGCTGTTCATCCAGTCAGGCTTGTGTCGATGACCTCACAATTTCAACTTGTTTCCAGTATATAAATTCGTAGGAATACACTGTACTAAGTAAATCATATTTTAATAACACTCAAAAGGAATGTATTACTTTGATCTAATTGCATTCATCATCGATCTGCACTGAAAACCAATCGATAACTTAATAATCAATACTTATTACAGATGATGTCACACCGAGCAATGCAAGATTTTAGGCAAAGACGATAGCAGATCAATTATTGCGATTTAAAAAGATGGCGGGGGGGAGGGGGTGCGTCCATCAGGCTCAACGGCGGATATAATGGAAAATCTGCGTTTACCTATGCAATTTTCATTTGAAATAAATTTACTGGAAAATAGTACAAAGACCAATAAGTGCAATGGCCATAAATACTGGGCAGCCAAATCAATAAGATCACCGAAGAAAAAATGAAACGTGCAGCAAATGGGAATCAAAAAGCGAATGAATTTGATGGATGAGCCCCTCCATTCTCGAGAATAGTTTCAGTATTTGCTAAATTTAAATTACTCGGGAGCTATTATTTTTAATATCTGGTATTACGAGTGTAATAAGTTCGAATCCTGTATCTTAAACATAGCAAAATCTTTATGATAACTGCAAAATTATAATACTAAAGTAGTTTAAAGTTATCAAAAACATGTCAACAATCACTCCTTATTTTTCGGGTGCAATCAGTAAGTAATCAGGTAGACAAGAGGGAAATGCAGGTGCCATCCTGGGTTTTAATATCAAGATTGATACCCTGGATTTATCACAAAGAAAAACTACTCAATTAGTATACCAATTTGAAATAATTTTTTTTTTAATAATCTGCTAATGTGTAAATAAAAATTAAATGCAATAAATTAGGACCACGTGTTCCTTTTTATTTTAATCCCTTAAATTAAATTTCCTGATCAACTAACTTGCATTTATTTATAGTAATTCCATTTAGATATCAAACAAGTGATTTATAAATAATTTTAATCATTATACAAAGCAATATTGGTTTTAAAATGAAAAACGTTCTGTCATAAATGTTGTAAACTTTTTAATGTTTTTCCTGCGTCTTATTTCTTATAAAATCTTAATGGAATCTCATGAAATCAACACAATATCTAGCTACAAATATTATAAAAAGACACAATCATAATGGGTTTTGATGTGGAAACTTCGTATTCAATTAACGTTCATTGCAAACCAAGTTGAAATAGATCTTTATTTTCAAGGAACTCATCTTATCTAATCAGCACAAACAATAAAAACCCCAAACACCTTCACCGTTTCTTATCACTGCGAGGATTTTCTTGTTCTTCATCTCAATTCCAGCTCATCATAAATAAACACAAAATGCAAAATTACAAAATTCAAAGAACAGCTACCCAAATTTAAATTATCAATAATCGGTTTACAATTTTCTGGAATTACCCAATTACTTTATTAAGTCCTATAAATCTGTTTCATATTCATGAATAAAGTTTTACAGGGTGTTACAAAAAACAATCTGTTCTAATTATGTAGTGTTAATCGATAGATCAAAGAACAAACAATATTAAAGGGAAAAAACTCGTGAGAAATTCCTCAATTAAATGCAATTTACGGACAACGGTGACACCTAGCGAATAAAGATTACAACTAATACAACTTAACCATGTTATGTAATAACATGTCACCACAAACAAACAAAAAACTGTATAAATTTGTTATGGAAACCTAATTACTTTGAGGACATCACGTGTCAACCGCAACTTGCATTTCTTTTCTTATATGGTTCATAAGACGCACACCCCAAAAAAAAACATTGTTTATTTCTTCTGTATTATAATAAGACTTGGAATTAATTGTTCAATAATAATGAAGCTAATTATTGAAAATATACGTGGACGAACACAATCAACAAAATTCACAACTACAGTATTTACAAACAATATTACAAATGCCTTTTACTGAATTAATTTACTAAATATAAAATAATTTCAAATTTACGTAATCTGCGATCGTAAGCAAATAAAATTTCAAAAATTCCACTATTGAAGTCTTTAGTTGTACAAAAACTACACAAAAACATTAATAATTTCGGTTTTCA
The DNA here is from genome assembly GCA_023279145.1 of Glomeris maerens. Classification (NCBI taxonomy): domain Eukaryota; kingdom Metazoa; phylum Arthropoda; class Diplopoda; order Glomerida; family Glomeridae; genus Glomeris; species Glomeris maerens. The sequence goes on along the minus strand of WWPM01013680.1, from coordinate 13,948 downwards.
AACAGGAACCTTGTATATGTATATTGATTTGAAATATTATATATACAGAATGCAATTTTTAAATGCAGTAATTATAGAAGTACATAATTGGAGAAATAACTAGTATATAAAGTAATTTACACATAATACCCACTGTTTCCTTCTATAATTAGACACTTTTCCTTTCTTCACCATGTGGCGCCACCACCAGGTTTTCAAACGCACTTCCTTTACAATGATAACATCAATATTTATTTCCAAATTTCGCTGCAAACATGTTTACTGTATACACAAGTGTATTAAAGTGTATTTTATGTTGCAAGGTCGTCATTTATATGACCGCAGGTATTTTATGTTTTTTTTTTAATTGCACTGCATTGATCTTTGACCTATGGCCTCGACCGCATTTCCAAGACACAATTCTCGTTTCTTATTATTTGATACTGAATATATGCTTGTATATGAAATAACATTGAATGAGCTGAATGACCTGCTGTTGCTCAATGGCACTTGTTTTTGCCCCAAAGGCGTTTATACAAACAAAGATGGCCGCCGTCAGTAATGGCCGCCATGGCCGGTCAACCAACTCAAACTGCTCAACTGTGCAAAGACTAGCAAAACATTCAATATATAGTACCTTGAATACCAGCCTGGAATACGGATGCAAAACTTCCAAGTTCCCACATTTTTCACAGTTATATAACTTCTACATCATTTTCTGCTCCAATATTCCCGCTTTTAATTCCCCTTTTCCCCCCACCGTAAAATACAGAAATTTAATTAACGCATTTGAAATTACTTCCAACAAACTTCGCTTTCAAAATGATTATTGCGATTTAAATAAACACAATTACAATGGAAGTTAAATATTACAATCCTTTTCAGTAATTTCCCTGTATGCTGTGTATTTTCAATAATCCAATGTTTAAAATATTAAATTCGCTTAAAATATTGCAGTTCTAATTTAATGTAATATTACAGAACACTATTTGTATTTATAATAAAAATTACTGAATTCAGAACTCGTTTGATAATTCTATTTTATTTTAAACTATTATAAAACCTTATTGAATATAAGAATCCCGGTTCTTCACACATACAGACCTCCATTTTGTTTTCTTATGAATGACATACACAATACTAAAATGTTATCTAACTTTCTGCTAAATAAGAATAGTGTCACACATCATTTTCAATGTTCTACTCAGATAAAACATTGTTTATTTTAATAGCTGTTCCAATTAATGTTGCAACAGTTTTTTTCCAATTTGTATATTTATCATTCTACAATTTCTAATTTTAGTTATCTAATTAGGTATATATGTTTCGTCCAAGTATACTGTATGTAAATATATTATGTAATTACGAAAGTAAATAAATGAAACTGTAAACTTCGTTTCTTAAATAATACATTTATTTAAAAATAATCATTTCAGTTTGACTCGTTTGCAAAAATCTCATGAAGGTAGTATATTTTTTAAATTTATAACCCTTTTAACTTCTTTATTCCCCCAATTTCTGTTTACTAAACAAGGCACTAACTTTCAGTTTTGACTTGTTTGTGTGGAAATTTACCAACTATCAATTGCAATTTAACAAATTAGATGTGTATTTCTTTTTATAAACAGGTTATAAATATATCTATTGGGTCATCTCGTTTCTTTAAAAAATAAGTAATTCAGTGACATTGTCAGTCACTCGATGAAACTTTATTACTTTTGTTGATTCAAGCGTTATATAGAGCAAATTGGCACAAAAAAGCGAAGTTCAAATATTGATATCTTTTTAAGAACTACTAACTATTTATTGTACTATATATTGTAATATTTAAGAATGTATCTTACCCATATTGTCTTCTGAATTTCGTCACAACAACAAATAGGTTTTTTTGTTGGGATTTCGCCAAAAAAGCTACACACAATGCGATTCACTTCCTGCTGGATTAGTATTACATTATCGTGTTACTTTAAAAATAATGAAATTCATTTATCCCATTTTTTATTTATTACCTCAGCACATGGCACACAGTAAACAGGAAATACTATAATTCACAATAATCCTCATTCACACATGCTCAACAGCCAAATTTAAATTCATAAATATTTATACGTGCTTCCAACACTTACCTTGTTGTCCATATATACAAATAGAAATTCAACTCTTTTTCTTATAAATGTTCCTATTTATTACAACTGATAGTAATGTTATTTAAATAGTACTCTGTAATTTGTTAAAATTCAAAGACTTTAAGAACAAGGGATATTAAGAAACTCAGAAAGTAAATAACGAAACAAAAGTTTCAAATGTTGAAACAAATATAAAACACTTATTTGTTCTTTGGCAAGGAAGCCACACCTACTTTCACATACAATACTTTTCTCTATAAACTTCAGCAAACAATACGTTTGTGCGTCAAAGTGACGTCATCATCAAGAGGAATGGTAAAGTCTATAGAAACTAAAACTCCTATGACCTGTTATTACTAACATTCCCCAAATATCTGTATCAAAAACTGATAAGTATATGAATTGCAACTCCCAAAGTGAACTTGCACCTTTCTTCGTCATCCCAAAGAAATCTTAAATATACATCCATCTGTTGCTCAATGCAATTGTCACTTTCTTATCTCGAGAATGTAATGAAAACTCAAAACAAGGAGGAAAAGTAGGCCGCATTTAAAAGAAAGGCTTTTAAACTCCCATTTTGTTAAATCATACTTTATTTCATTGCATTTAATAATGAAATAATATTCCGGGGATGAGTACGAGTAACATCACAGCAAAAACAGCAGTTTTAGTAGATCGATACATCGTAATACAAGGGAACGATACGCCGGTATTCGATGGAATACCGACAAGCGCCGTCTTGCGCTCAAAAATGGAACTGATGGCGATGTTACTTCGCTTCTAGGCTCTGAATTTTACGTATAAATTTTGAAATAAATTGTTACTCGCATCGACAAGAGAAATAAAACTTGTTTTTAAAAGTTTCTTTTGCAACTATGTATCCATTCATCGTAAATTAAATTTTTCCTGTTTTTTTTTTTAACTTTCAATTTTTTAATGTAGATTCTAAATATGTGTTCACCAAGAGTGTAGGCAAAATATCGTATTCCCCTGTTTAAAAACAATATATTCATTCATTTTAAATTTCAAACAAACTAGTATAGTAACCCCTCTCATAAACGCCCCAATTATAATTCAATTCTTTTTGCTATATTATGCCCAAATTGTACATTTTTAACTGCACCAAATATAACCCAAAACTAAATTTTAAACAATAAAAAATGCCCATCCTGCCATTGATTATATTGTCGAGAAAAGAAACGATAGATAAAAACAAACGCCCTGGCAAAATGTACTCCCATTTGTTCCGGAAAACGCCGAGGCGCGGCGCGGCGAAAGCGAAATTCGAATTTCGAACGTTTTCTAGAAAATTCCACCTTTGGCCAAGACGTCACCGTGCATGGGCAAAGGGCAGGACTAACCTTGAAACGGACATTAGTTTCTTAAAATAACTGCATATTGTTATTAAAGAAGGGGAAAGTAATCGCAGTTTTAATGATTTGGTGTATGGATATGTTGCCAGTTTCTAGAATTTCAGTATTATTACATAAGCTTTTAGTACACATATACATGCATGCGTTGATTAGCATTATTATTGCGACGAGGAAGAGTCCATTCACATTCGAATGGCGGGTGGGGGGAGGAAGGTGGCAAGTGGGCAAACCGGGAATTTCACAGAGCTGCGTTTTTGCCGACGTGTTCGCGTCGCGAAAGTGCAATAATCGGTGGAAAAATAAACGGGATAAACACTCACCCGGCGACATAACCTTCACGTAACGATAGCCAGCGTTCAGTACGTTGTAAACTGTCGGCAAATGCGCAATCTGTTTCGTGTTTTCCGCGCAATGCATGTGGCAAAAATGGCAAAAATGCCGAACGCCATTAATGGCTTTGGTCTCGTTTTGCCGCCTCGATTAAACCGTGAAAAAATAACAGCATTGAGACTATTCTCACAGTTTCGACATCCTGCTAACGTTTACGAGTTTCAAACAAGCCGGCCAAAGCAATAGTTAGGCCTCAAATTTAGTAAACAATCCACGCAACGCAATTCGTCACCATGGTATTTTCGGCGGAAAACTCGCCATTTCTGGGCATTAAAACGGCGGGAAATCCGTAATAAAATGGACAGCTTACCTTTATATGCGTGTAGGATGTGGCCCACAATCACTATAAAGTTGGAGCGAAACGAAAAGTCCAAAAAACGACGTTTCTATCTGCACACAAACACACCTGGGCGACTAAACCACATCTACCACTTGTGTCGGTTTCAGTTTTCTATGGGCACGCCCACATTCCTACAGGTTCGTAAGGCCACGCCTCCGCAACGCATCAGCCAATGGCGTTCGTCCTTTTAAAGGAGAAACACAAACGCGATTAATTATTATTATATCGCATCTATACGAGATTACGACATCACTGAAATGCACACGTTTCTTTTTATAGTTGTGAGCGATAGCAGGCGCGACGTTGACACTTGAAAAACCAATAAATCCTCAAAATGAAGTTTATGTTTCACAATAGTTTGCGAATTTGTAAAAACACGGTTTATTCGAAAGCAAATTCGAAAACGTTTTTTTAAAAAACCAGATAAACGCGCGATTTGTTTTCACGATACATATCAGATTCGATCGATAAAACGCCAGCCATTATTTCCAACTCGCATCGAAGTAATTTTGACAATAAAAAGGACTAAAAAAAAAATTCCATATTCGATCGCGCAGACGAATATTTCTCAGAACTCCTTTAGTAATAGCGCCTTAAGAAATGCATGTTGCCAATCGACCATATTCGTTTCAATGATTCTTTACGGGATAAACCATAAAAATGAATAAAGTGTATAGTGAATAATGATTTTGAAATGAAATGTCAACAAAATTATTGAAGTACACTACTTTGGGCGGGAATGTAATGAAATAAACTATTAAAAAACAAATTTGGAGTGATGAAGCTGAAAATAGTTCCATATTGCATGGTAACGAACGAAAGTAGTTCCGTGACGACCATATATGGTCATCCCATAGACTCCCATATTATCACCGTTATAATGGTGAACCACACTATAATTGTTAATTATTTACAGGAAGGAATGTTGCAAAGATTTCCCCCCATCTTGATAATTCATTACTTACGTCAATGCTGCCAATCACTTTTATCACTTTTCGTGCAGACATTTATAATTTATTATTTACTTTAAATGACGCAGTATTTTTCAATAAACATTCTAGCCAGATGATTTGAGCCGCTTTTTTGGTAAATGCTCGCCATGTTGTACGCGATCTCTCTTTTCAAGTCGTACACGTCTTCGTTGCACGGCGGCGGGCAACCGAGAGCTTTCTTGTAGTAATGAACCGCGACATGTAACATATCTGGAAATTGAATATTGTAAAAATATGAAAATAAATACGCTTGACTTTTCAAATTGACAACTTACTCAGCTGGTGCATTGCACGGCCCATGTTGTAAAAACTTTCTTGGCACTCGCCGCGGATTTCCACGTAACGTTCCAGGAAAGCTACGGCCTACGGATTAAACAATAAACCGCATATATATCCTCACGAATAATACTTTAAGGCAAAAATGTTAGCCCTATAGATAACCTAACCTGGACAACGAGTGTGCTCTTCTTGGTAGTAAACTTTTGACACAAAAGATGAATATACGTAAGGGCGATGCAAAGCGGCAGAAGCGGGTCTTGCGGCGCGAGTTTCAACGCAGTCATATATTCCCCTGAAATGCAGAGCATTTCTTTCAAAAAAAAGCTATGTTACATCCAATATAGAGTAAAAGTGCACCGCAAGCATTTACCCAACGCGTGTTTATAAGTTCCCGATACGAACGCGTTATGGCCGTTGATTACGCACAGCGGAAGTCTGTCTTGATTCTGTGTGCAAAATTAATGCGCACATAATAAAAAAAAAATGACAGATGACTATAATGAATGTACATTTACTTTTAAAATTAACCGAAGGCAGAATTTGTTATGCCGCATCGTTTCTCCCAGAATGATATTCTGTGCGAACAAGTTCCATATTTGGTTACATGCCATATTCTGAAACATATAAACAAATACAATGAAATCCGAACAGTGTTGAATGTAACATAACAGCTTATCCCCTATTGGCTAATAAGTAATAAATAACCTTTAAGATTTGATCTCTTATAAAATTGTGAGTGTGGGCGTGTCTTCGGCCGAAATAACTGGCCAATAAACAAAGCCAGAATAAATCCTGAAAAATGATCACAAAAATATAAATTAAAGGAGATTACATTACGTATTTCAAGAATAAAATGACCTCTTCTTGGTCACTTTTCATAAAAGATGGGCAGGTCAATGCGGAATATGCGAATTCCACCAAATCATCGAATCTTTTCAGTTCGTACAATTTATGACACGACTGCAAATGAAATCATAACCATGACATATGAAGATAGGTACTATGAAGATTTCTTTATCAAAATAATAAAACCGAGACGAACTTTCTCGAGTATTTCCCACAATTGCTCCGCACTGATAGGATTAACATAATCCATAGCTAGAAATAAATGAATGAATAAATAAACTATCTATATATTACCAATGAGGTGGGAAAAACTAAAGTGCAGCACCGCATTTTCCTCGAGAGTTTTGCAAATCTTTTACAAATTCCATTCTGCTTCTCTTCCCTTGAATGTGAGCAATTCCTATAAAGTTACACAAATTTGCATCAGTACCGTGGTTTGGTTCAACGTATCACAAATATATACGTAGTTTGTTTTCACTCACTGTTGCACTACTTAATTAATTTCCAACTGATATAATGGAAAGAACTAATGTTTGGAGAGTATAATAGTACAAACAATTCTTAAACGACTTCAAAGCAAACGTGACCGGAGTATTACCGTGAAGGTTTGTTTTCACGTGTAACATTTCAGTAGATTAAGAAACCCATTTTTTCATATCTTAGCATGTTCCTATGTACTTCTTTCTCAAATTCTATTGTCGATATTTTGACAAAGTTGCACTTTTCCATCCATTTTCGCATATTTCTTGTCATATCCTGCCTACTCTGGAAGTTTCTAGAGCTCAACTAAGATTACTTTCTTTACGAAAAGGGATCGCAATCTCTGCTATGTTTTTGGTAAATTTATCCGTACTTTTCCGCCAATAGAGCTATTCTTCATTTCTAACGAGTTGTCACTCATTTCAGTGTGAACCGACAACGGTAAATACCTGAAAGATCTTGAGCAGACGTTAGCCACATGAACTCGCTGCAGAGCAGAAGACGCGCAACTACTACGAATTCTTCCCACTTGCCGCGAGCGTACAGAAGATTGCATCGCATGTACAACAACTGCACGTCCTTCGAAACAATGCATATCATAAATCACATTCCTATACAAGGTGTCCCAGAGGATCGTTTACAAACTTCACATGCTGGTGTGGCATAACATGACGGACAAAATTTGTCCGAAATGTGTCCGAAAATGCAAACTGGGCTTGGTGGAGGTCAATCTTCGCTGGTGTAGAGGGGATGACAGAAATGATATTCACAGAGGTGTGAATGTTGATTGTTATTAAACAACGGGTTACAATATCACAGGAGATGCTCAAAATTTCTGCCATTTGCGTCAATGCATGCCTCGCAACGTCGGGCGCATGGAATCCCGAACCCTTTGAAGTTGGGCAGGTGTGTCACGAACACGTGCAGCCGCTTCCACGATCCTGGCAGCAAGATCCATGTCAGAGGTTACTGGTGTCTCGTACACCATGGACTTCATGTAACACCGCAGGTAGAAATTCAGAGGTGTCATGTCGGGGGATCGTGGTAGCCATGGCACTGGTCCCCCTCGTCCAATCCAGTGATCGCGATATGTCACATCAAGGTAGCTCCGCACACTGCTGCTGAAATGAGCGGGCGCTCCATCGTGCTGAAACCGGATGTTGCGGCGTGTCGCTAATGGTCAATTAGCCTACATATCCGACAACACTGTTTCTAAGAAAATCCGATAGGACGTCCCGTTCAGGCAACAGGTACGGGCCAAGTAACACGCCATCTATCGGTCTCCCTTGGCATTTTCGGACACAGGTTCGTATGACAAATTTTGTCCGTCATGTTATGCCAGACCAGCATTTGAAGTTTGTAAACGATCCTCTGGGACACCCTGTATATTACGCAATTTGAAAGAGAAAATAAAAACTCCGGCAACTTACAACTTCACCTTCGCACCTTTCCTCATTTTCTGCAAGAAATATTGACATATTTATTGATCAAGTCAAATTACGAACTCCCTGTCATTAAGATGTTATACGTTGGCGAAGCGCGTCCAAAGCTTCTTCCGACTTCCCCAATTGCTGTAACATCCCTGATAGGGTGAGACGAGCACCCGGATGGTAAGGTGCTTGTTGAGTGACTTGTTGAAAGGCTTCGACTGCATTCGGAATATCCCCGGTCATGTGAAGACACTCCCCGTATTTCAGCCAAACGGCCGGCTTCACAAAAAAAACGAACATCGTGAATAATAGCCAATCAGTGTTTCCCCAATATAAAACAAATAAATTATTTCACATCGCACCAGGTTATAGTTTTCAGACAGGACCAGAGTTTTGAGAAGCGGCAGTGCATCTTGAAACAGTCCCACATCCATGAACGCTTCCGAAACATCCAAATACAGATCGCCGACAAGCTCCGGGCTTTCGCTTTGCAACGCGACTATCAAACCCTGCAAAAATTATTTTATAACCAATCTGTCTGAGCTAAAGATAAATTAGATGGACTGTACACCTTTGCAACGTGTGAACCTTCCAAGTGAATGAAGCTGACAGCAAGTTTAATTTGCAAATCAATCGGGATGGTATCAGGGATTGTGCATCTTCAAGAAAAAAATAAGATGCGTATTAGCAAAGAAAAATGCAGACAAAATTTACTTCGACGATACCTCTTGGACCGCGACACCATCCGCTTCACTTCCTCCTCCCGTTCGTCTTCCGATCCAGGAAAAGTCGGCAACTTGTCGTCGAAACTCAATCGGTACTGGGCGCAAAACACTTCCACAACTTTGAAATACAACTTCCTGTAAATTAGAAGCTCGAAGAATAGATTTGTATCTGTGAGAGAAACAAGTCCCAATGAGTTTCAACATTGCTTTTATTTATCTCGTAAATTCCAATCACCTTCGAAAGATACGCAGTCAGTGTTATTGGAATACGCGGTCGTCATCGTGCTCAAAGCTTGGTCAATCTGACCATTGTCGTAATGAATCTACGCAATTACACAAAAAAAGATCACCAATCGTCGTTAGTGTTAAAGTATACATAAAGTCTTGCGTCAGCTATCTTAACGTTACCTTCACTATTTTCTTGGCCACTTCCAACTGGGAGCCTCCGATAGACTTGACGCACTTGAAAATCTGATACAGACTTTCCAGGTACCGTTTTTTATCGCCAACTTTTTCGTACAACTCGCAACGAGCGCGTAAAATTTCCACGTTGTCCGGTAAATACTTGATTGCTGATTTGCAAACATTAAAAATTAAATACCATTATTTACTAATTCCTTATACAAACACATTACAAGGAAACCTTTTGAGTAGCAGGTTATTGCCACTTTGGTGTCGTTTTGCTCCAAAGCCATCACGGCCAGTTTAACCCATTCCTCGGGATCGTTTGGGTTCAGAAATGCGGCGATCAAAGAATACTGGAATGTAATTTTTTGAAATTGACGAAAACATTCATTTGCAGAAGTGGAAATTACGAGTTCTGAATATTACAGAATATTACTCATAAACGTTTCGATTTATAACCTGCAAAGCTTTCTCTAAATTCCCCATTTCTTCGTAGATCATGCCGAGCGTCTGGAAAGGTTCCGGAGCCGTTGGGACTAATAAACACCAATTTAATACGTGAATTGGAGAAAACGTACAAACGCACGAGCGACAGCATTTACCAATCCTAATAACTTCCATGCACATTTTGATGGCGTCCTCGTGATCCCCTCGAGCGAAACAAAGATGCGCTTCGCCCATCAAGCCGTGAAGGTCTCTCGGCAGTCTTCCGGTCCTCCTGCCTTTCTTCCTCCCTTTCTGCAAAAACACATTCACCGTATGTTAACTTCTTACCTCTGTATTATTTCAAAGAAGCCCATTCTTACGTTTTTGTAATGCTGCAGCTCCTCTTCGTATTCTTTCTCGAGTCTCTCAACTTCACCTTTGTCTGCGAACAATAAACGAATGAAACATTCAAATAAATTACCTTACAGCAAATAATTGTAAATACACATACCATTCATTTGTACGGAAAGAGATTTTTCAGGCCGGTCATCTTCGTCATCGTCGGCCAAGTGAGCAAATTCAGAGAAACTCAATTCACCTGCAATAAATAAAAAGGAGTTTCAATACAATCCGAGATGGCGAATTTTTGATAATTATTTTTTTATAACCATTTATGTATTTTGTTGTGAGCTCTTGCGTTCTTTTGTCGTCTACATCCGACGTATTCCCAGCATTTTCATCGTGCTGCAAACATTGCATTTCCACCATCTGACTGCCTTCACCATCATCTTCGGCATCCGAGCTGAAATCGCTGTAATTATCGTCATCCACGAGATTCTTCGCCTGTATATAGCATCATGCCAAAACAAACCGATCAAAATTCGTCTGCTTGCGCGTAAATATGAACTTTTATACCAACAAAAACATTAATTATACCAGTTTTTGCATCTCTTTGAACGTCTGCCATTGCTGATCGCTTAGTTCCCCGTCGATTATCGTTTGGAATAACGACTGCGAACTCGAACTGGGACCGGGCGAATTATTTTCCGCCATGTGAATTTCAAACCTAAAAAACAAGTTTTGCGAACTCCATAAGGGAGTGCGCCGTACTGTGCATTCGAGAATGTTCCAAGTTTCCATTCGGGGGACGGAGAGTAGTAGTGCAAATATGTTTCCCCTGCATGTATTTTTCTCTGCAATATAAATACAGGGTTGCGCCAAAAGTAACTATACCATTCATAAATTTCAATGAACAATATATTTTAAATAATACAATCCCACTATTACATTAAGTTGCTTTCAAAAATTAACGTTATTCATAAATTAGGTAGTAAATGTACAGTTACTTTTGCGCAATCCTGTATACACCCTATAACAATTTTTTCCCCACATTTCTCATGTTTTTAAGAAAGAAAACTTTATGGCATTGTACATATATTATGGATGATTTCAAAATTTATTGAAAATATTGAATTTATACAAGGAATTTAGTATATTCTACTTCTCAAAATAGATTTAAGCATTAACTGTAGAATCACAGCGCATTATACAGATGCAGGCTACTAATAGTAATATGACAATTTATACGTATAATGAACAATTGTAACTCACATGTATTAAAAAATTAACAATAAAAACCAATTGCTTTTAAATGCCATCATCTTATTTAAAACTAGCTGCGTTGAAAGCATGTAACTTACATTTCTATTGCATTGGCCTTGTTTATTATATTCATAATAACAGATAATATAGTATTTCGACATTTCATTGAAGAGATTTTTGGAAATGTTAACCGGGGAATTTCCAGTAAATTCGAAAATGTTGCACAAATCATGGGAATTGTGCGATTTATGGGATGAGCATTTTGACACAATGCACTTGTTATACACGCACTACACAATAGGAATTTCCGATTATAACACGCAATATTTGTGAATACAAAAACGTACAAGGTCAATATTTAAGGCACGTGATGTACCAAAAACTGAATGCAATATTTTTTTTCCTATAAGTCAAAAAGCTGCTCAATTTCTGATATATCATATTTGCAGCATTTCACCGATACGAACGTGTAATAATGTCTGTCAAACAGAGAAAAACCATTGTCTTTTTACTCCCAGTTTTTCTAGTATGTCTTATTGTTACATTTCTTAAATGGCAAGATGGAAAGGTAAATAAATACCACTATATTATAATAATATTAACATGCATTTTAAAAGAAATGTGTATTATTGTGGTACAGTTAAATGATGACATTTATATGAAGGGTATATTTGGGCATACTGACAATGGTGAGTAAAAAAGACGAAATAGTCTCGGTTGAAATATTGCGATCAATATAACAATCGGCTTTATTACAGTGCCAAAATACGAGTTTGGATACTCGGAAATTATTTCCCCGATACGAATACGAAGAGCCGTACAAGATGGCGTATTCCATATTGACCCACTGGTAACACAAATCTCATCTCCTTCCTACAAATTTATAGTGCACTTGAGAAAGAAGAGGTAAGATGTCGAATAGAAATTACAAACGAAAATTATAAGTGGCTCTAAATTAGCTAGAATACAGCGCAAGAAGCCCCTGAACAGTTCAGTTTTCTTTATCTTGCCTAAATTTAGATAATTTTTCTTCAATCATTCCTAAATTTAGTTGAACTTTCTTTAATATTTCTAAATTTAGTTCACTTTCTTCAAAACTTCCTAAATTTCGTTCAATTTTCTTTAAACTTTCCTAATTAATTTAGTTCAGTTTTCTCTAATCTGTCCTAAGTTTAGTTGTTTTCTCTAATCTTTCTAAATTTAGTTCAATTTTCTTTAAAGTTTCCTAAATTTTGTTCAGTTTTCTTTATCTTGAATAAATTTAGATAATTGTTCTTTCATAATTCTTAAATTTAGTTCAGTTTTGTTTAATCGTTCCCAAATTTAGTTCATTTTTCATTAATCTTTCCTAAATTTAGTCCTGTTCCCTTTAATCTTCCTTAAATTTAGTTCAGTTTTCATTAATCGTTCCTAAATTTCAGTAAGCTTCATTTTTAATCATTTCAATTTTTCTTAAATAGATTCTATAAGTTATAAAAATATTTCCTAAATTGCCTAAGTATAGCACATTTCACAGTTGTCAAAAGTTACACAAATTCCCAAAAATTGGTGATATAAGGTCACATAACATAGGAAACATGCCCCTGAAAGCAAATCTTAACAGATTACGGCAAATCTTATTAAAAACTCCCTCACTAATATTATAATATTGAACTTCAGAGTCAGTATGGTGACCCAGGGATATGAAACTTTCAGAAACGCAAATGGACTTCAGGAATTCGACGATAAGGACCCAAACATGGGCTGTGTGTATGAAGGATTTGTGGAAGGTCACCCAAACTCATCAGCAACTTTATCTAATTGCAACAACTTAGGTTTTGTAAGTGAAAGATTTGCAAAATTCAGACAATTTATGTTAAAGAATTACTTAAAGTGTTATTAAGAACAATAATTTCTTACATTTATAACAGACTGGAATCATAAATACTGGTCAAAAGATTGTCATAGTCCAAGCAGCACCAGTTTACAAGAGAAAGAAAAGGGATTTGGGCCTTTCTTCAACGCAAAATCCTCAAATGTTATACGTCCAACAAGATATGGACTTCTGCGCCGAACGTATATACATATATTGAAATTAAACTAAATACAGGGCGTTTATGAAGTCACTTTACAACTGTAAATATGTACCTATGCTTAGCATTGCGTAATAATTGCCATGGATATAACTTTTCATTTGGCAATTTTGTGAAACTGCAAAGAGGATTTAATAAACATCCTGTATATTTCCAATATACTGATAAAATTGCATACACAGGGTGAGGCAGGGAAACTACCTTATTTTAAAAAGAATAACACAAAAAGGATTTCATATATACGTTTAATTCTATATTTCAGGTTACAGAGATATATTTAAAGTTGTTATTTATTAGGTATTAAAAATTACATCACTAAGGTGGCCTTTGTTGTAGTCAATGCATTGAGATAGTCAGGTTTTGAAACTTCTCTCCACCCTTTCCAGCATATCTACAGGTAGGTTGTCAATAGCAGCTTGGATATTGTTCTTTAGTTGAGCCAGGGTCTTTGGCCAGTTGGTGTAAACTTGGGATTTTAGATAG
>WWPM01013661.1:0-18643 GCA_023279145.1 Glomeris maerens | reverse complement strand
CCCCCAGGCCAGGCAGGCCTAAATCCGACGCTGAGCATGAGTGATAATTACACGTTACAAATTACAAACAAATGTAAAGTTCATCACAAAATTGTATTCATTCGCTATAAGATTACTTTCTCGAGACGTTCACCGTCAATGCGTAACCATGTTTCCCCAATGATTGGGTTTCGTTCAGGAGCTCGCGTCAGGCAGCTGCAGCTTCACCCGTATCGGCAATCTTGGGTGGTGTCCGCGGTGCAAGGAAACAACGAGGTGTCCATGTGGGATATGGAAACCGGCGCCAGACAAGTTACGCTTTGGGCCAGTTCTGCCCCTCCCCTGTCTCAAACACAAGTATAGGCCTTATGTCATGCATGTTAACGTGCGATCCGCTTGTATTTGAAACGGGACTATTTGCGCAGGCATCTAATCACGCCGTGCATTCCATGTCCGTCGCTCCGCGTGACGGAAACCCGATGTTGTTGACGGCCGGATCCGACATGAGGATCAGACTTTGGGATCTGAATTACCCGTCGAACTCTTGCATCGTGGTCGGAGCAGCCAATGACTTCCTTGACCCGACTGCCGTCAGCTACAAGTGAGTGTACTTTAATGCAATGTCAGATGTTTTAGGAGCATTTTAAAACTTTTGTATATTTTGAAAGTGCATAGTTTGGAAAATTATATTGTTGTGTAAAACGTTAATTGTTTCCTTTTCGCTTGCAATGATGGACTTCTTCAGATTGGTGTTTATAAGGGCGATATTTCAGTGGTTATGCCACATTTTCTGTCATTGTATGCACTTGAATATTTGTTTGTTGTTTTTGCTACCAAAAAAAACTGGGAAAGTTAAGGAATTTTAATTTTGGTAGGCAAAAAATAATACCTTCCTTCTCAATTGGGTGAAAATACTGTTACAAATGGGTCACTGTTTGTGTGTAAATAACGCAAAAAAAATGAGTCTACCCAGCCATGCATGGCAATATTTTTATAATATTTACAGTTTAAAGATGTAGAGATTTAACAAAAAAGAAATTAACTTTGAAAGACGTGGAAAACTCTGGTAATTTATTAAGGGATTTGGTTGAAACCCTGGAACTGTAATCAGGGCGATTGTGAGAAATTTTTTTTAATTGTCCAAAAGGGAACTTTTTTTTAGCAGTTAAAAAACCTTAATGAGTTGTTGCACCAAGTATAAGATTACGTTTTTGCAGACATTCACTAAAACTACAACTGAAGAAAGCCATAATTTGCTCCATTTTATGAGGAAAAAACCTCATGAAAACTTGCGATTCTTCTTGGGATATATTTTTTAGGTAACGTTAATGCACTAAACCCTGGCTTAGTCCGACAGTTATTTGAAATTCCATGTGAACTGCATCGCATTATCTATTGTTCAGTGCGGTTGTTGCTATGGAATCAACTTTCAAATCATTAGGCGTAAATTAGGGAAACCAGGCAACCATCCAACTACGCCCTACGGAGTACCGTAATGCTAGCAAAATCCCATCTCTGAAATGATTCGACAAATTTTGAAAGACCCTGTATAATAATAAATAGGTTACCTACATCACAGTTCAGGGGGTGACAGATTTTCAATGTGATGTGCAAAAATGGGATAAATCCTGGTCGTGTTAACAGATTTGTCTCTACTGTGGCTGCGTAAAGCATGCAGGTTAAGTGCTTCAATTAAGCCAACCTGGATTAATGGAAACAGGATTGGAAAATGTCACATCACAAAATTTTTGAAAGCAAATTGATTTCCCACACATCATTCTAACCTTGCCGCCCCTTGAGCAAAATTGAGATATGTAGATTTACGTAATGTGATTATTAAATGCGTGGGCGAACAGAGCTGACACAATTCAGTGAATTTCGTCCTGTATAATTCGGACGGATTGCAAGTCTAACCCTGGCCATTGTTATAATCTGATTCGCAGGTCACGTTTGATTGACGGCACGGAAGTGATCCAGGAAACGTACAGCAAATCTAGGCAAGCGGGTGAAGATGCCCCGCGTAGGGGACCGGAAGCTCCTCCCGCGGGACATCATGACAGTATAAGTGACATAGGTCTGTGCCAGACATCGCAGTGGCTTTTGCTATCCAGCTCGCTAGATGGAGTGGTTAAGGTTTGGAAATAATCAGGTAACCCCCGGCCACCACCACCACCACCACCACCACTTGTACGTACGCATGCGCGCAAAAAGAGTACGCGCATGTGTACCAGTAACATATAAAAGAATAGCCTTCAGCATAGTGACGCAGCATTCTTATGAAAGGGATGTTGCTTCAATTTGATACATTATTGCTCATTTCCTCCATTTGTACCACCACGTTGCGACACTGCAACTCGGAGCCGGAGGACTTGCATGATGCGACCGAAACCATGCTGCGAATGCTAGACGAGTAATTAAGGAAGTGGACATGAATTCTATATGCCTGGAAAATTTAATGATGTCTCATATTTATAGACGCGGTAATCTAACTTGAGAGTATTCGGTTTCGCGTCATTTGCGTCCGATTGCAGGTCCATGGCGTATTAGTTCCCAACAGAAATTACTTTTAATAATGTTGTAAAATACTATTGTAAGGTATTCCAAAATTAACGCCACATGTCAGTATAAAATCCGTGTCTTATTGAATGCATTATTAGAATTGCCATTATTCAGGATTATACAGGTTGAGGCAAATGTCTTGCTCGTTTGGAAATTTAATAATGTTGCAAGTGATGGTTCTAGATGACTTATGAGTACCTGTGAGCAAAGTTGGACTGCACACTTGGGGAACATCTATTTACGACGCCAAATGTGGCCTTGATGCCCGCCATCAAGGTCATTCAAACGTTTCCTGCAGGACATCCGTAATTCACTGCATTTTGGTTTAATAGGCTGGTAATGCAGGAAATACGTTAAATTGGGGTAGCAGGAAAAACAACATGACAAAATCTGCCCCGTTTTGTTGCCTCATTTCAAATCTGTTTTCGCCAAAATGTTCAGAACATTTCCTAAATTGGAACAATGTCCTTAGCGGCTTGAATGACCTTGAAGCTAGCGGTATCAAGGCCACATTTGTCCTAAATATCCCCCAGTGTGTAGTCCAACTTTGTTCATCCTCATATGTCATCTAGAATCTTATATCACTGTCAAACAGGAAGACTTTTGCCTAACCCTGTATATAGTGGTGTTTTTAAGGTGTGCATTTAATTCATGGATTGTGAAATTCATCAGAAGGGGCATTGTTCTAAATGGGATTTACTACGTATTAAATTCATGTTGAATGTTGATGATGCTGAATAGCTATGGAGATTTTGACTAACCGCAAAAATGTCACCCTGGCAAAGAGAATAGAGCACAGCCTTGATTGCCGTACTTTTCCTCTTAAAGTCAATGCATATATGGGTGTTTGGGACAATAGAGTATTGTTTACAAACTTGGACATGAAAAGCAGTGGCATATACTTCATGTAATGCGCAGAAATAACCTTGTTATTACCCTGTGTGCCAAAAGAAGCACGGACTGCATGCATTCGTGTCTTTGAATCAAAATTTAAATGTAAACAGAGCTAGCTGACTATAGGCTATACATAAATGGCCGAAAATGAGATGTGTATGAATGCAACAAGTGAAACTTCAATTCGACATAAATTTGTCATAATTAATTGTATTTTGCTTATTTACGAGTAATATTATGCACGTATTTTACACCTATGGAAAGGAACATTCATAAAAGTCAACTTTTCTGGGCGTCC
The DNA here is from genome assembly GCA_023279145.1 of Glomeris maerens. Classification (NCBI taxonomy): domain Eukaryota; kingdom Metazoa; phylum Arthropoda; class Diplopoda; order Glomerida; family Glomeridae; genus Glomeris; species Glomeris maerens. The sequence goes on along the minus strand of WWPM01013661.1, from coordinate 14,913 downwards.
TATGTAGCATTAATTGAGACCGTTAGGGGGCGCTTCACTCGATAGGACCTGATTGAGCGTCGCGCCGCCTGGTGTCATTTTATTATCTTTGTTATACATCTGTATGTCACAATCCATCAAATCAGTTGAAACTTGTTTGACATATGTAAAACACTTCCTTATGTTTTGTAATTGTCACTGAAATTTCCTGCTATAATTGGCAGAAAAATGATCCATTTTGGTATTGCAATTACCGTGATCCTGATTTTTAGAGGTGGGGGGAAAAAATGGGTGAAGTGAAAAGTGTGAACATGGTGACTGATCAAATTTATGCGGAGCATGTTTACTTTTAAATTGGGTGCCCAACATTGTCTTTTAAAAGTTGTAATCCAGATTGCGTAACTTGCCTAAGGGGAAAATTGTTTTGGGTCGGCCAAGTTCACTGACCTATTAAGAAAAACGCGCCAAGTAAGGTTTCATGATATATAGCTTATTATTTTTAGATCTACGTATTTGAATATGAATGCAGCGGTCCAAAAAACTGCCTCCATTTTCTCCATAATTTCATTGCAGGTGTCAGTGTTGACCTTGGCATTCAGCATTTAATTTGCATTAATTTTGGAAATTCCTAGTATAGGCCTATAACTCTGGAAAAATTCTGCATATCTGGTGCAGAAATGGTTTAAATCATTCTCATTCTGCAAAATGTTCAAATGTAGCGTACAACGTTGATTGGAGTTCTAATGCTCTTGTCACCACCTCTACCCCATAATTACAAGTTATTCTACCTCAATAACTCATTTTAAGTAGTAATTTTATAGCCTGTTCTTTGTATATAAGTAATAAATCATTAATTGCAACACATAAGACTTTGTCCCGGCGCTTGTAACCAGATAAGCCGTTAATTTACGATTTCTAAATGATCCCTACATGTTTCCTAATGATGGATTGGCAAGCTTGGGCGCCATTTTGTTTCGCCATTATGTGCAGTGTATAATAAAGGGAATCGAACGAATCGCGCATTTTATTGGCAAGATTTTGAATGTCATGGGGCATGTATGGAGTAATCGATCATTCTAGAGCTACTAATGGCTACGTTAGGTTCGTTTATGATAGCCGAATGAGGAGAGAGAGAGTATAGTAGTGTCGTGTCAGGATTTGAATTTGAAACGTTCGATTGTATGGAACGCGGGGCTCACAGCTGTGACGTCATCGAATAGAACAGCGCTCTTTTAAAACGGCTGGGGAAAAAGTTTCCACGCATTCGCTCGTCACCTCCCTTGTGGTTTGCAGTTTCTTGTTGTGGCCCGCGACATCCATCACAATCTAAGTAGCCCAGCAACGGGAAATCTGGTAGGATTTGAGGACTCGCTATATTCAAATCTGCGGCCACGTTGCTTTTGCTGTTTTATAAAACAACAAATTGCCAGCGAAGGAAGCCATGTTGGAACGATTTTTAACCGTTGCTGCCCTTATAAGCGGCTTTTTAATCGTTGCATCTTGTGCAAGCGAGAGAACTCACCATAAACGGGAGGGTGAAGGAGGTATGAACGTTTTTATTATATTATGTTATTGTATTTAATTAGATTCCGTTGTGAAATTTTTAAATTAATGCGCAGCATTTCGAACGGCGCCATTTTGTTGCCGTTATTGTTGGCAAGTTAAGTTGAAATAATTATTATAAGAGAAGTTTAAGATTCTGAAACTAGATACTCGGATGAAGGACTCCTTGCTCTAAACTTGGATTCATATATTAGAACTTTGTCATTATAGGATTAAAATTGTAATTTCCATTTTTTTTGAAATTTTCATTGTGCAATTGTATGTATAGTAATCGTACTTTTTCTCTATATCAGTTATAAGGAAACAATCAAAATCCGTTTGATTTGGTTGCTTGAATTTGGTATCGATGTATTTTAAATAAGAAAGTTCTGCATATTCTAATTTTCAGAATTCTTTTAATTCTTGTTATTCTTGTTTTATGTATTTAGCGATATTGCATGAGAATCTTGAGTTTCAGTAAGTGGAAAACGAGTTAAAACTGCAAAGAAAGTGAAACTGAACAACTATTGAACTTGCATTTGGTTAATGAAATGCAAATTTAGTCCTTGGGTAGCGGTTTCGAATTCCGAGGCGGAAAATGATAATCTCGCGCAAGTTCATTGCGTTCGAATTTGTTGCATGCAAGAGTATTGCACGCTTGTCATGGGTTTCAATAAAGCCGTACAACATAAAGTTGCGCATCCACTCGATTCTCCGCAATACAATTGCGAATTCCTTTAAACATTTTTTTCCTCTGTTTCTATAAATTGGAACGAATCTGAGCAAAAAGTTGGGGTTTTTTTCCTGGCAAAGCGGGATTAAATTCACAATTTCGACTACAATTTGATTTTCTTGTGGCTTTATAAGACAATTGGATTGCATAATATATTGCCAAATCCAAACCATGTAATTTTGTCGATTGCGCAACATTATTATGTTATTAACGCTATTCACACGCAGTCGCCGGAAGTTTTTTCATCTGTCCATTTTCCTTGTTACCACAATTTACTGTATGTCCACATGTTTACAAGAAATGAAGCTGCTTTCCACTGATATACTTGAATTTGAAAAACATAATGTCATATCATTTACAGGATCTCCATTTGCGTAGAAACTTGAGTAAAGGCAGTGGCTTATAAATGGAGAACTTGAATTTTCAATTGCCGATGCGCATAAAAGAAAATAGAAAAACAAGTTTAATAGATATTTGGAATGTTGAAAGTCGTATTTTATGGAGTTCAGAAGTTACATTTCTTCTTGTATTTTTAATTGCCTATAATGTACGTGTTCAAACTGAATAAAATGCGTATAGTCTTTCTGTATAGCGTATATAGGCAACAATCTTGCTTTGTTTAGGACCTGATTTCTGGATTCACCAGGCGAAGCGTTCCATCGAAGACGCTTTGAAATTGAAGAAAGTGGACGGCGTGGCCAAGAATGTCATCTTCTTCTTGGGCGATGGCATGAGTTTGCCAACTATAACGGCGGCCAGGATACTTAGTGGCCAGAAGAAAGGGCAATCGGGGGAGGAATCCTACTTGTCGTGGGAAAAATTCAACAACGTCGCCTTGATGAAGGTTAATTCTTTTATCATTTAATTTTGAAGCATTTCTGCATATATGGTAACTAATTGGTTCCAATTGATCAAATGAAGACTTACAACGTCGATAAGCAAGTACCGGACTCGGCAGGAACAGCTACAGCTTACCTTTGCGGTGTCAAGGCAAACTTTGAAACCGTCGGAGTTAACGAAAATGCCAAGTTGTCCGATTGCTCAAGCCTGGAAGGCAACGAAGTTACCTCTATATTGGAATGGTCACAAAATGAAGGTGATTTCTGTGTTTGTAACCATGTGTTTAATTGTACCCTCTTCCCTTTTTCACATTTGCATATACAGGGTGTTTCACAATTCAGGGGACAAACTGACAGGGTATATATTCCTATAAACCCATGTCCCCAAGTGTAGGACCTACATAAAATGTGACATCCATAATTCATGCTCCCCACATCTTTCCATTGGTCATTCATTTTGCGTTTCTAATACAGTAACATAATTAAAAACACATAAGTGATTATTTTGCTCCTACTGTGTTACTGTTTCCCTTGTTAAATGTTTTAAATACAGTACGTACACGTAAAATAAATGTATGTCTGTTATATACAGTTTATTGGTTGCTTTTGGCATATGCAAAACATTAATGTGTACTTCGGCTAATCCGGACGACCTCCGGTCCCACCAAGTCCGGATTAGCGAGCGTTTACTGTACGTGATATGTACACTTAATTTGCGTTGAAGGAAGTGATAAGTAAGTACCGGTACTAATAAATACTAGTACATAAAGCGGTTTAATTACTGTGAGGTACTAAAATGTGGTTCCACAATTTGTTTTTACATTAACTTACATTGGTTTTGTGCAAAAAATAAAAATAAAAAATAAAAGAGATGTAAAGGTGAAACTGAAATGCGTATGAATTTAAACGAAAAATGCACGTGTGCTGCGTAATTCGCCCGTGTTTTTGTGCACTGATTTCTACCCTATGCCTGTGACAAACTGGTTTGTAGTTTTAATGCATACAGTAAATTGTAGTTTTGTTAGTTTCAAAGACGAAGAAAAAAGCACGCAATGTTGTTAGAGTATAATTTCGTGTCGTTTATCAACTGCGAGGGAAATTTACATAAAGTAATTGCTTTCCTGACACTTTTCAGGGTAGTTTTAAATCATCAACATTTATTAATTTGCATGCGGATTCCAAACGCCCCTTTGAAATAAATGTCCGTCTTTTGCAAACAAATTGTATACATGCACACAAGGGGGGAAATTGATTGTGTTTAGGAAACCTTTAAAATATTCTGAAATTTGGAGCTACATTGAATTTGCAGGCAAGCTTACGGGGTTCATCACAACTGCTCGAGTTACCCACGCGACCCCGGCTGGCCTTTATGCCCATTCAGTGAGTAGATACTGGGAGAACGATGCGGAGAAGATGAAGACGGCGGGATCTGAGAAATGCAAAGACATCGCCAGGCAACTCGTCGAAGATGTTCCCGGAGCCAACATCAATGTACATAACCTGTAACTTGGCATGTGAAAATTTGATTTAATCCGTCATTTACTTGCAGCTGATCATGGGAGGTGGAAAATCCGGTTTCCTCCCAAACGAAACTGTCAATAACCAGACCGGCTACAAAGGAGTTCGGCTGGACAAGCTGAATCTAGTTGAGAAGTGGACAAATGCCAAGCAGAAATGCAATGGGACTTACAAATACATGACCACCCTGCACGAGTTCAACGCTTGGGATCCAAAGGAAACCGATTTCGTTTTGGGTATATTGTACTATTAGCTGCATGTGAGAGGCCCATTGCTTATTTTGTTCTTCTTGTATGGTCAGGTCTGTTTGGATCCGACCACATGCAGTACGAGATTGACCGGGAGACCGGACCCAACGGGCAGCCGTCCATAGCGGATATGACCCGCAAGGCTATCAGGATGCTGAACAAAGGGCGGAAAGGTTTCTTTCTTTTCGTAGAAGGTATAGAAAGCTGTAAAGGTCCATTTATACCTGTATACGGATTTTTTGTAAATGGTGGTGTTAAAAAAGGTGGCAGAATCGATCACGGACATCACGACAACTTTGCGGTGCGCGCGTTGAACGACGCGGTCGCGATGCACGAAGCGGTCCAAGTGGCGGTGGACATGACCAGCGAGCAGGACACCTTGATCTTGGTGACCGCTGACCATTCGCACGTGATGACCATCAATGGGTATCCGGCCAGAGGCAATCCGATCTTTGGTACGCGTGGTTTCACATCTAGCTTCTCGTATATACACAGTTGAAACTTCCTTATTACCTATACGGTTTCTTCGCTAATAATGCCATATGATTGGTGACATTTGTCTTTTTTTTTCCCCAGGAATAGCCGATGTGTCCGAAATGGACCATCTGCCCTATACGACGATCATGTACACGAATGGGTTAGGCTTTGAGAGAACCAAAAACGGATCGAGACCTAATATTACCGGCACAGATACCGGTATACAGCTATTTTCTTCGAATTTATTTCTTATTGAAAGGTGTATAATGAGAGGATTTGTTATTTATTTTGAATCGCAAGCTCACAAGGATTACAGACCGTTGACCGCGGTTCCGTTGAAGACGGAAACCCACGGCGGAGACGACGTAGTGCTGTACGCGCGAGGCCCCATGGCCCATCTGTTCTACGGGGTCCAGGAACAGAATTACATTCCTCACGTTTTGGCCTATGCGTCTTGCGTTGGAGACGACAAACGAAATTGTATAAATCGTAGAGGTAACGATGAAATAGGCAACCATGTTGGGCGCGCCAGGAATGCAGGTGTAGTCGTCTTCCAAAGGATAGACTGTTACCTAGTATTTATTTTGGTCGCCATGTTCTCAAATGTTTTGTGAATAAGTGTCCATGGCCACACATTTAATTGCCTTTTTAAAAGTGGAAATTGATTTATCCAGAATGCGCACCGCACGGATCATCCGTTCGCTCGCATCGTAGCATTTTCATTTTTTTACATAGAAATATTGAGCAGTTGGGACTTCGTTACGATGGACCTGATTTTGCTGTAATTTTACGGATTGTCAAAGGTTTGAATTTTTTAAAATGAAATTTTCAAGTATTTATTCGAGGTGTGTGGGAGGGGATTACAAAATTTTGTAAAACATGTATGTGGCTGTATATAATATATAAAATGCTGTGTATGTGGTGTATTTTGTACGACAGTCGATCGAATGTATAAAGAATTTCGTTTAAATATGAATAAAAATTATTTGGGTTCGTATGCAAATGATTGGCAGAAGTTGGTGAAGTTCGAATCTAATAATAGTGGGGAATTGGTCTATTGACCGTCTAGCTAGCCAATGAGGAAATCGACTTTTGTTCTGACCAATGCAAATTTTCTGTTTTATTTGAATTTTCATACGTTGGTGAGAAGCTCGCTCCCTATTGGTGGATTTGACGTCATGCCCAGCCTACAATATCAAAGGAGACTCCAACTGAAGCGCCGTTACTGAAAAGCGCCGAACGTTCCCGAAAGCGAAATTGACGTCTTTTGTCGTCACTCGTCAAAGAAGACTCCATTCGAAGCAAAAATGGCTCTACACGTGCCGAAAGCTCCCGGTGTGGCGCAAATGCTTAAAGAAGGCGCAAGGGTAATGATTTTCGGCATTTTTAACGTATTTATTGAATTTGGAAATGTTTTGATCAATTAAAAGCTTCAATCTCGTCTTGCTTTTTATGCAATCGACCGAAAACTCACCATGTTGCTATGCTTTTTTAAGGTTGGGTTTTTGAAAACAAATCTTGTTCGTTTGTTAGCTCTACTCTGGACTGGAGGAATCCGTGTACCGTAATATTTCAGCGTGCAAACAACTTGCCCAAACGGTGAAATCCGCTTATGGGCCAAGAGGTAAATTTTATTTCGATGTGCATTAAAACTCGCGGTCAGGGAGCATGCGTAAATTATGTTATGTAGTAATATGTCTTCTTTATTACTGTTACTTTTTTAATGGTTTCTCCGTTATTATGTGATTGATATTTTGTTAATTTGTTTTCTTAGGTCTGAACAAAATGGTCATCAATCATCTGGAAAAATTATTTGTAACCAATGATGCTGCTACTATCATTAGGGAATTAGAGGTAACTGATATAATTTGGGTTTTAATTTTAAATATCTGTAATACTGGTTATATGAAAAACGCGAAATTCTGATGCTTGTCGCATAATTTGAAAAATGTATGTGAATTGTAGTGAAATTAATAGATTTGGAGCGAAATTTTTATTAAACTGTTTACAGTTTTTGTTTTAAACTGGTGACATTTACACTTTCTGGCATTTCACCTCCTTAATTATGTCTGCTTTCATTTAACTTTTGCTGACATTATGTTGCAGTGCTGAATTGAGGCATTTCTGAAACGTGTAATAATAAATCAAAATGATAATGTTGCATTTTAGGTGGAGCATCCTGCTGCTAAGTTGGTAGTCTGCGGCTCGCAGATGCAGGAGCAAGAGATCGGGGACGGCACAAACTTTGTTATCGTGTTCGCTGGATCTTTAGTGGAGCAGGCGGAAGATCTTCTCCGAATGGTTTGTGTTTTGAAATTACAAATTCCCAAAAGAGTTGTGTATGACCTAATTCAACTGTCTGTTTCCTCACGTAGGGTTTAACTCCATCGGAGATTTGCGGTGGGTACGAGATGGCTCTCAACAAAGCTCTAGAAATATTACCAGGTAAAAATGGGAGAATTGAATATCATTTTTTTTTGTACGAACCACAGATCGTCATATTTTTGTTTGTGTGTAGGCCTTGTGTGTTACGAAATAAAGGACATTCGAGATGAGCATGCGGTTAAGAAAGGCTTAAAGACCGCCGTTATGAGTAAGCAGTATGGCAATGAAGATTTCTTGACGAATCTCATTAGCAAAGCGTGCGGTAAGTTAACACGGGTTGTCAATGTTGGTGAGTATAAATGAAATGCGTTTCCGTTTGTGTTGCGTGCAGTCTCGATTCTGCCCGAAGAAACCACGTTCAACGTCGACAACGTGAGAGTTTGTAAGATTTCGGTAAATGAATACGTTGCATTGACACCGGCCACTTTAGTGCAATAACCCTGTTGTTAAAAAGAAATATTTCACTATATTTCAGGGGTCCAGCTTGCTGAAGAGTGAAGTGGTTCAAGGAATGGTCTTTCCTCGCCAAGTCGAAGGTGATGTTTCCAAAAAGCAGAACGCTAAAGTTGCCGTTTATTCCTGCCCTTTTGACACCATGCAAACAGAAACCAAGGTTTGCTAAGTGCTTATTAATTATTGTAGACAGAATTAAGTTCCACGTGTATTTCTTATATTTACAGGGAACAGTGTTGATTCACACTGCCGAAGAACTGATGAATTTCAGCAAGGGCGAGGAGAGCATGTTGGAGACGGTAAAAAATTTGTCCAAGTTAGTTACAATTACTCGTATCTTGAGACAAGGTCAGAATTTTATTCCCGTTATAAAATATTTACTTCTATAACTATTTCTTGGCCGCAGGTAATTATTGTTGGTTGGTCCCAAGTTACGAGCTTTTACAGTAAAACAAAAAACTTTAAAAGTTGGTCAATTTTGTGAATGCAGCAAATCAAGGCGATTTCCGATGCCGGATGCCAGATAGTTGTCGCCGCCGGCAAGTTTGGCGAGATGGCGCTTCATTACCTCAACAAATACGGCATAATGGCTGTTCGCCTCAACTCGAAATTCGATCTCCGCCGCCTCTGTCGTGTCGTGGGTGCAACCGCTCTGCCTCGATTGGTAACTTATTTCTGTCCAAGTGCACCGGGATGTGTGATCGAAGCAGTCATTTGATCCCTTTTTTCCGTCTTTTACACGAAGACGACTCCATCCGCGGAAGAGTTGGGCCTGTGCGACTACGCTTACGTGGACGAGCTTGGCGATACGTCCGTTGTGGTATTTAAGCAAGGTATACAGTGTTCGATTCGTTCTGGGTTTGATTATAATGGGGAGTAATGGTTGGTGTTTGCGGTCCGCAGAGGGAAAAGAGTCTCGCATCTCGACGGTGGTGATCCGTGGCGCGACCGATAACTACATGGATGATGTTGAGCGTGCCATTGACGACGGAGTCAATACGTTCAAGGGATTGGCCAGAGTAAGGATCGGAAACTATTACATATGGGATCTTTAGTAAAAACTGTGCGTGATGGAATCGGGGATATTTGTCTCGAGTGTTTGTCCGAGTTCCAGTTTAAAAATAACAAACCGAGGCTGTGGAACAAGTAATTTTATGTCTTCTTTTTTAATTTTACACTGTTACAAATTCGTTAACAGGACGGGAGATTCTTGCCTGGAGCCGGGGCCGTTGAGATTGAGTTAGCCAAGGAAATTGCACAATTTGGAGAGGCAAGTAGAGATTTGACGGTACATTTTAGACATTTTGTGTGTACGATTTTTCTGTTGCATGTAGACTTGCCCAGGTTTGGAGCAATATTCAATCAAGAAGTTCGCGCAGGCTTTGGAAGCGTTGCCAAAGGCACTGTCTGAAAATGCGGGAATGAAGGTATTTTAATTTATATTTGGACTTGTAAAAAATAAATGCTTTGAACCAACTGTTTTCAACGATTGCTGTTTATTTACAGCCGAACGAAGTTATCTCGAAAATGTACGCCGCGCACCAAGACGGAAAGAAAAATATGGGAGTCAACATCGAGGTGCGTACATGTAAATTGGACTTTGTGGAATGGAATTTGTTGGAATTGTTTTTTCTTTTGTTTGTATTCTAGGATGAAGGCGATATCGTGCAAGATGCAGTTGAATCTGGTATCCTTGATCTGTACGTGTCCAAATTTTGGGGGCTGAAGTATGCAACCAGTGCGGCACGCACTGTTCTTATTGTCGATCAGGTCCGAAGTCCGAAGCATAATTACTGTCATTTCGACGTTCATTTTTCAATTTCCTCATATTATTTCATTTTTTTTTGCGCAGGTGTTTATGGCCAAGCCTGCTGGAGGACCAAAACCCCCCAAGAACAAAGACTATGATGATGATTAACAAGCGGAACCTTCTTAAGGTTAAACACAATTATGCCTCATTCTGATTCATCGAAGTTGCCACAGTTTTCAATCTCTAATGACACACTTTTTTGCATTTTGGGGTATCTTTGTATACTATAATAAACAGAATGAGAGCAGTTTCGGTTGGGCTGCAAGCCATTTGCTGCTTTATCGATGTTTACGATAGATTCCTTGTTACGTTATAATTTTGGACAGATGTGATCGATTTATTAACAGTAGCCTATAGAGAAATTGGGGGTGTTTTTGTTGTATTTATTAAAAATTGTCCAAAACCTGGCCCTGGCAAGTTAGGGAAACTTTTTTTTATCTAGTAAGGGGTTCTCTGGACAATAAAAGGATTTTTTTTGTATAGGACTAGACTTCAAAGAACCTTGGTAGAGTGATAGAGTGGCCACTGTGCCGCCGCCATGTTTTTCCAAAATTTGCCTAATCAGTTCCCTTTGCGGATGGAAAGTTTATTAGTGTAGTTGATTCTCAGTCTGCTAGGTGGCGTCTGGATCGACAAGGTTTGTGGAATGTTTTTCGGTATTAAACATCAAGACGTCATTTTATAATTTTCAACGGAGGAAATCAATTTGGTACTATTGAGCTTGTCATTCCTATGATTTTTAGTCGTTTATATTATTTTTATATTAGTCATTGTAATATTTCCAGCAAGTCTATTTGCATATCGATATTATTTCGTAACCGAAATGGATGACGCCTGCATTTCCGCTGTATCTTAATTTCGGTGACGAAAGTACGATCTGTTTGCTATTTCCGAGTGATTCGAAATAACGCGTCTTTCTGTCGGAGCAGTTTTCATGTCAAGAGGTCATTTTCCAGGTACAGTACGCAATTTTGACAATATTGAAGCGAAAAACGGTTCCACTGCGGATCGTTAAGCCTATAATAATTCTGTCTACTGCGTCGTTGGAGGGCAGTTTGAATGGCCGACTTCAGCGAAGCGTACAAATTCGATATTGTGCGCAAGGAACGCTGTTCACTGTTTGCCAGCTGCTACCGACTTTTAACTATCCCAAAACTACCGTTTTTAAGTATAATCTGGCAGTGTATTTGCTTCCTTATTCCTCTAATATCGATGAATTATTTTGCGTACACAATAGTAAGGAATGTAATCGGTACTAATACCGGTATGCGGCTAATAAATGTGCTGCTACAGTTCGATACGCACCGGTTAGCATCGGGGAGGTAATTTGGGTGCGCGTGATGAGTTATTTAACGGCATCTGCCAATAGGATAACAAGGTCGACCAATTCCCGGAACTGCCGGTCTCATTGGCCAATAGAATGTCGGATCGACTTTTAATGGGAGGAAATGGGAGGGTGGCTGTAGCCAATCGGGAAGAAGAGTAGGATTTGAACGTTTCGAACGCATATTTCGAATCCGTCACAACGGAATTTCAGCATATCCATTTGATTTGCTTAGCCGTAATAAGTCTTCCAGAGTTTATAATGGCGATTGGTATATTTAAAACTGCTTGAAAACGACAGTTGTGGCTTCACAAAACTATGTTTGAAAATTCGAACGTAATTTAAACTTGTATATAATTTCGTTCTCTTTTTAGGCTACGTACGCAGTCACGGTAACGAACATGGGAAATGCGACCGTGAACATGGACGACCTCAGATTCGAACTGAATCGTCTGAACACTTTCGAGAACTGGCCATCGTCTGCTGTCATCAGTAAGGACCGATTGGCAAGGGCCGGATTCTACTACACCGGCACCGGTCAACGGGTCACTTGCTACGAGTGCGGACTTCAGATCTCAGATTGGAACTACAACGACCAAGCGATGCAGAAACACCGGCAGTACAGTGCTAACTGCGCTTTCGTCAACTCTTCTTCTAACAACGTACCGTCTTCTTCTTCTTCTTCGATTTCTTCGCCATCGTCTTCGAACATTTGCCCGGAAGATGGCGCGGCAGACAGGGGCCGCGCCGACATGGTCTGGCACGATTTCAAGTCCCTTCACAAAGAGTCGGAGCGTAGGAAGACCTTCCTCCGCGTCTGGCCCCTCAACTTCATTTCGCCCGAGCAACTGAGCAAGGCCGGCTTCTTCTTCCTCCGCGAGAAGGACATGGTGCAGTGCATATTCTGCCGCGGCACCGTGCTCGACTGGGAGCCGGGCGACGTGCCGATGAACGAGCACGCCAGGCACTTCCCCATGTGCCCGTTCGTGAGGGACCTGGACGTGGGCAACGTGACTTACGAGGAGGAGATGGAGATGCCCGAGTCGGATCGCGCCGCTTCCGGTCGCGACGAATGCGGCGTCCACATGTGGGACATGGCCCAGGGTTCGGTTCACGAGAGGCAGGTTTTGGCGGATTGCGACCCGGGGGAAGAGTCCGACTTGTACTACCACGGGGACGCAAAGTACCCGATGTACGCGCCGCCTTCGGCGCGCCTCAAGTCCTTTGCGAAATGGCCCAGGGAGTTCGCCCAGCAACCGCAAGACATGGTGCACGCGGGATTCTTCTACACGGGTTAATATTGGGTTTTTTTTCATGAAAGCCTCCTTTACAAAGATCCATTACTCGTGTAATAACGATTAGAACTTTGTTTTAAAGAATCGCTAATGGTTTTCTAGTTGGCGTAAGCTCCCGTAACAAAGACAGTTGAAAATGTCAAATCGATGAGTCATACATCTCTGCCAATCGAGCTGAAGTTTGAACTCGTAATCCTTCTTTCGTTGAAATGTAAAGAGTGGGGTAATTATTTTGAAATCGAGATAGATGCACAATCTTGGAATTATAATCTTTTGATTTTGAAATTGCAACAGATTTTTGTTTGTATATAGAAAAGGTTGCAATTTGTCATTTGCAAGTACTACTTGCAATATTCTTATGAATCAGAATACCATTTGAAGCTCTAATTTACTGTGAAAAATATTTATCAATTGCAACACAAGGAATATTCTGGAGTTTGAACAACATGATACTATCTTGTATTTCCTAATTTTAGACTTTGTGAATGACAATTTTAATTGCAGGGATGAACTTGGTTCCTTTTCTATTAGGAGTGCTCAGTGATGCGTTAAATAATAACTGCATTTCCGGAGAAAGTTGAAATGCGTGTTGCGCTGCAGTTAGGTGACGCGTTACTTTATGCCTTGAAGGTATCAGTGACCACGTCAAGTGTTTCTGCTGCGGAGAAGGGTTGAGGAACTGGGAGAGGAACGATGACCCGTGGGTCGAGCACGCGCGATGGTTCAGCACGTGTAACTTCGTCACGTTCACCAAAGGAAGAGGGTTCGTGGAAGACGCTCGCAAGAGAAAGCCGCCGGTGTTAAACGCAAAGGTATCCGCTTAATTAGGGTTGTAACGAACAGGGCTGGTAATAATTTACGAAAGTAAGATTGAAGGATGGTGAAGTACTCATTGTACCCATTTTGTTTTCAAGCCGGCGTCCAGCAAAGAATCCAACGCGTTCAAGCCCGAAAACAACGAGAACGGAAGCGGCTCAACGTATGAAACCAATTCGCAATTTGTTGGCAACAAGAGTGCACAGTTGGCATTCGTTCGCTTCCGTGCTTTTTTTATCAGGTTGCCGCACTGTAATGGCTATGCCGTTACACCTTCCGATGAAGATGCGAAAGAAGGCGGCTTCGTGTTCGAATGTAGCGGTGAAAAACTGGAAGCTCGCTCTCTCGTGAACGGTATGAGCGACATGAAATTCAGTGAAAACGCCAGAGATGAAGGTGTTATATTTGTTATATAAACCTCGTATTTAAGTTTTTACATTTGAGGATCGATATAAGCGCGTGTCTGGTTTGGTTTTCACGGTGTAGACTTGAATCCGGAGGCGTTATTAGAAGAAAACCGGTCGTTGCGGGAAATGAGATTGTGCAAGATCTGCATGGACGAAGAAGTTGGCGTGGTTCTGAGGCCTTGCGGCCACGTGGTCAGCTGCGTCAATTGCACCCCGGCACTCGTGGACTGTCCAGTATGCAGGAAACCGATCCATACTTCGTTGCGAGTATTTTTCTCCTAGAATTGCCCCACATCGATGCAGCTCAACCGACCCAAGTGTCCATTCGAAGTGGTATTCCAGATTTCTTGCTTGTAAATGTAAAGCATTTTGAAGACCAATTGCTTGCTAATTAATATCTATATTTAGCCAACATATATTATCACATATTCATTTAATAGATAAAATTCAGATATTTTTTTGGTTGTATTCTAAATTATAGCAGTGGCAATACGGAAGTCAATCGCGCACGTAACTAAGAGTGATATCTTATGTTCGTGCTTTCTTATTAAAATAAATTCTGTGTCTTAACGATGATCCAAGTGTGTCGTATGTAAAGTTTCTGCATGCTCCAGGTATTTTATATTTATCTGATGATTGATATTCTCGTTTTCATTGTCCCAAAAAATAATACAGGATGATTTTATGCTAAATTAAATACTTGGAGTATCTCGGAACAACAACCAACACTTCATTGCATTCGTTTAATCATTGATTTGTATACACAGAGTAACTAAACAATACGGTAAGTTCGTTTCGGTTGCGGGCCCTATTCTTCGTCGATGCTCGCGCGGAGACGCGCGAAGTCCTCGACGGTGATATCCATCGATTGCTGTTGGGACTTGGACGAAAGAAGCGCGCCCTTGTTGTAGTTGTAGACCCTTTTGTGAGCTGGGGCAGGGTGCATGAGCTTGAAGGGCAAGTCGGCCACCACGTCCCCCGCCAGCACCCCCAAGTTGAGGCTCACCCTCACCGAGTAGGACACCACGATGCCCACGGCCGAATCGGCCGCGTTGCCGGCGAACAGAGTGGAGGACGCGAGGTTCGC
>WWPM01013649.1:0-10525 GCA_023279145.1 Glomeris maerens | reverse complement strand
CACGTGTACGATCCTAACGTGTTCTGACATTCGGCATTGCTCGAACACACCTGGCCGGAATACCTTGAACATTCATCTATGTCTGAAAGATAAAGGCATCTTATCAATTAATTCCCATTTATTATATAGTTTGTCCAAGAAACAATCCCTGGTGAAGACTCTGCGTTTCATTCGAGACATGTTGGCGTAATTTTTACGAGTCAAGGGTTTGGTTTCTTGTGATATTCAGTAGAAGATTGCATCATACCTTCACAGTTTCTCTGTGCATTAAATGTATATCCATCTCGGCATTGGCAGATATATCCCCCAGGTCTGTTCGTGCAAACTTGGTCCCGTTTGCAATCGTGCGTACCTTGACGGCATTCGTCGACATCTACCGAAACACTGTGTGAAACCATTGCTGGAAATCTTATAAAACAATGAACTAGCTTATTACACTTACCAACACACTGATTACCGACATCATTTATGCTGTACCCAGCGCCGCAAGTTAGCAGGTTTTGGCATTGGTACGATCCTTCCGTGTTGACGCAACGTTGGTTTTGGCGGCACACGTTGCCAGAATTACATTCGTTAATATCTAAATGAATAATACGATGGCAGAATTTACAAGGAATAGTAATATGAATTGATAGGAATGAATAATTTGCCACGTGTTAGGTATCGTGTGGCGGAAGGCACTTATTAAGGTGTATCTAGGTATCAGACGAAGATTGACGATAGCTAGCTGTCGTACCAACACATTGTCCGTCCAAACTGGGTTCCATTCCTGGTTGACAAATGACAGGAACACATCGTCCATCAGGTTCCAGACGGCCCCTAGGACAGGTCTTTCTGACACATCTAAACGAACCTTCCGTGTTGTGGCAGTTGTACGTTGGTCCGCAGTCGTGATTTCCCAGGTCACATTCATTGTCATCTGATTAGTTATAGAAAACCATTTGAGGTTATGTATGCCTGATTAATGATTTTGGAACAGTATCCCTAATTTTATTTCACTAAATTGTTGGATACATGTAAGTTATTATCATCATCAACAAACTCAGCCATGTTGGAAATGTAAAGGGATTGACTTAATGTAGGTATCAATTGTGAGAGCCTCATTCATACTTTTCAAGGATTACAGTATTCAATGAACCTAATCTTTAATTTGGAAAATATTACTTGGTGTCTTTGGATTTCATATTGCATCTTGGGAACAACGCGTCAAATCGAGAAGTTGGAGCATCTTAAGGTCTAATGTTCTGGCATTAGGTTTAACACTTGAGAATTGAATTTGTTTGTGTGTATTAGTTTGGAAGTTGTGGATTGAGATGTATTTCTAGGCAAAGTGGGTTAAGTTTACCTTCGCACTGGTTGGTATGAGCGTTGAGCGTGTAACCTGTGCCGCATCCCGTCAGCCTTATGCAAGTGAACGAGCCTAAAGTATTATCACACCTCTGTGTGGACAAGCAATTATGGGCTCCAACCTGACACTCGTTAACATCTAGAGATGCAACAGAAAATCAAACTATATAATGACATCTATATGCCACACGCGCATGCAATGCGTTACGCGCAGGTTACTAACCCATGCAAGAACGTGAAGCGTAATCGTATCTAAATCCGGAAGCACAGTCCTCGACAACAGGTGCATTAGCAGGAATACAACGATATGTTCCAGCAGTGTTTAAACATAAGTGCCTTATCGGATCGCAGACGTGGGTCTGCTCGGAACATTCGTCCACATCTGCGTTGGATCAAAAGGCATACGTTAGGCTTTTCAGCTTTCGGGCTTAACCTTCTACTTACCAAGGCTTTAGCCAGAGATGTGATTTTATAGCATCACTGGAAAAACCTTGCCCTAACGTAAACGTTAAGGTCATTCTGTGTAATCGCGCATTTTGTGACACCTTTCTGCTCCAAAATTCTGCGCATTGACTGTGGAATACAAATGTTGTTAGAAACACTGAATTGGTTTCTTAGAGCTTAGCAAGGTTCTTAATGTTGAAATAATTTTAGTCTGGCCATCCAGGAATGGTCAGCGCGATCCGTGATCCTCTCGCGTATTCTGTTCGTAATGGAAATTGGCATCAAGGTCTGCTGATGATCAAATGTACATTCTAATTTTTTTTACGGGGTTATGAATTTCTTCCCACAATCTCTAAATACTTTCAGGATTATCTTTTGGAAAGAATTGCCTCAGAGAGTTGGAGTGAATTAATGTATTGCGCATTTCGAGTGGCTGCGGATGGTTGTCGTCACTTTTCCGTATTTCTCAAGGACCATCTTATAAACCCCTTCCTTAGTTTTTTACAATATGGTACTAACTTTATACTGAATGAGGCTCCATTTCTTCCCATCTTACTTATCGTGGAAATGGCTGAGTTTGAGATTCTGCGACACATTCAAAACACGATATACACCCGGTTAGGTGTTATCAGCTTTTTTTTTAGCAGCCATGTGTTTGTTTCTATGCAATTTGTGGCCTGATTTATTGCAATTGGTGTAGGAGTTAACTTGGTGAATATTGTTTTGCAAACCTTTACAGTTTCTTTCTGTCGCATGATAGCTGTAACCGGTAGGGCATCTTTGCTGACAGGTGTAATTGCCCACCGTGTTGACGCAGATATGTGACCATGGATCACATCTATTTTGCCCTTCACTACACTCATCAATATCTTGGCACTGTTGAGATGACGGGTTGTACCTGTGGCCCCTTGGACATGGTGAAATGGGTGCAGGAGCCTTGCAGAAATGGCTGCCTTCCGTGTTCATGCATGTTGTATCGGATGGACAATTGTGAATGTTCAAGGAGCATTCATCGATATCTGCAAGGAAAGGATTACATTTCATTATGAATGATTGACCAGAATAAGATGAAGCAGTTCATTCTCTTATGTAAGGGTCTAGCATGTTGGTAACCTGGCTTTTGATGATAGATCTGAGTTTGAAACTCACACGTGATTAGCAATTGGGTCTGAATATTTGAATTGGATGTGGTCTAGATTTTGTTTCCTAAATGTAACTGAAATGCATTCTGACCTTGGCAGATCCTTTGAGTTGGGTGATAATTGAAACCAGAAGGGCATCTTTGCTGGCAGACAAATGTGCCTGCTGTATTAATGCAGGTCTGAGAGTTGGGATCGCAGTTATGGTTTCCTTCATTGCACTCGTCAATGTCCTGGCACATTTGCGAGGAAGGATTGTATCTGTGACCACCAGGACATGTTGGGATAGATGCTGTTGTTTTGCAGGAATAGCCTCCATGCGTGTTGATGCATTCCTCATGTGGCGAACAGTCGTGTCGGTTCTCTCCGCATTCGTCTATATCTGCAATCGTTACCATCAAACTGTTCAACCAACTTAGTAGTTACAACAAACACTGTCATTGCTGGTAGAGTATCTGAAACCGACCTTCACAAAACTGGGAAGTAATATTTGGTCGGTAGCCATGAGGACAGCGGACCGCGAAGCAACGGAACGATCCAGCAGAATTCACGCATATTTCTCTTTGTTTATTACAAGTGTGGGTTTCTTCTGCGCATTCATCAATATCTGGAATTGACATCCTGATATTAAAACCTTAGGATATGTATCTGAATATGATTACAAAGATCTTAGAAATGCTGTCGTTCAAACAAACCGCGTGAACAGTGAATAATGCGTACATACCTTCACAGTTCCTGTTGATTTGGTTATACCGATGACCAGCTTGGCATTGGGGAGTAGTTTCTTTAGTTTTACATGTGAAACCCCCAACAGTATTGAAACATTCTTCCAAACCAGCATTGCACGTATGCGTTCCTTGCAGACATTCATCGACATCTTTATACGAAACAGATTATCTACATTTTGCATTTGAAATACTAAAACATTTAACTTTAGCAGATATTGGTTTCAATTGGCTCTGAATTGTGTATGAAATACGTAGAATTCTATCTTTGGTGGAAGGCAGGGCAGAATGTAGCTACGTGCCTTTTGAGGAGACGATACACAACAAACTACGCACGTACCTTCACATTGCCTGCTGCTCGGGTTTTGCTGATGGCCTTCTGGGCATATTGATTTGCATGTGAAACTACCAGCAGTATTGATGCATTCTTCCAATCCGTTAACGCAAGTGTGGGTATCGTGAAGGCATTCATCGATATCTGAATCCGGAAGAAATTATGTATACATACAGTACTTCTTTAAGATTAATTCAGATGACTATTAAGAACCAACCTTGACAAGTTCTAGCAGTTGTGTTTGCTCTGAATCCTGGTGGACATTTGATCTCTCTACATTGGAACCCGCTTTCCGTATTGATACAGAACTCTGATGCCGGGTTGCAGTTATGTAAATCTTCTTCACACTCATTTATATCTGTTGGCAAAACTCATCTCTTTACAAAATGAATACTAAAAATGTAAGATTCTTTCAAATATAAGTGTACCTATGCATTGCCCGTAGTCATTGTGCCATTTCGTGCCTTGCGGACACGCAACGTTAGGTTCTGGTCCTACATCTAATGGCTCACAGTGATACTTCCCAATGTCATTAATGCAGATTTCACTATCATGATCGCAGTGATGAAGGTCTTCTTGGCATTCATCAACATCTGACGGTTACCATATCATAGGTATAGGGAATAGATGAACATTCCCTTCTCCGGTTCCGGTTGATGAAAAGAGTGCAAAATAAAACAGACCTTCACAGTATCCTTGTCCAGAACTGTCTGGTTTGTATCCTGCAGGACATTGTGTTTGCTGTTGCTGGTCGCATTCGTAGCCTCCGACCGTGTTTCGACATGTTTCCGCGTTTCCGCATTCAACCAAGTTCTCGAAGCATTCATCAATATCTCATTGAGCAACAGATAGCATACAAGTGATTTCAAGCAAATGCATGTGGCATTTCAGTTGGGACAGTGTATAAAACGCAGTGGTCAACGCAATAGTCAAAACCGATTGGCGACGACAGGGTTGACGTGTCATGTCAATGCGCGATTACACATTGAGCAATATAATGTAGGAGTAAATCAATACTATACCTTCGCATTTCTCTGCAACAGTGTTGTACTTGTACCCTGCAGGACAAGTTGTGAGAGTTTTAAGCTGGCACTCGTACGTTCCTTGCAGATTAAGGCAGATCTCCCTAGCATGATTACACGCGTCCAACCGATCGAAGCACTCATCGACATCTTAAAAGAGATCGCATGTATTGCACATCCATGTGCATCAACATATCTGAATATCTTATAAAAGGATGTGATTCCTGTTACCTATGCAGAAATTGCTCAGATCACTAAATTTATAACCAGGTGGACATTGACTCGGCTCCACGTCTGGTGGAGCAACACACGTATACGATCCAAGCGTGTTCTGGCAGACTTCTGTTCCACAAGTGTGGTTGTTCCTTTGGCATTCGTTTATATCTGCATTTCAAGTGGAATACAAGAATCGCAGATTAAGGAGATTCAGGCGGTGAGACGTGTGCCGATTCAACTGTTAGCCACACGTGCTTTTATAGTAGACTAGTCAATCAAATTATATACCATTGCATGTCCCAGTTCGATCCACGTATTCATATCCAGGTGTACATATGGTAGTCCTGTTGTAATCACTAGTTGAACTAGATCCTGATGCGATAGTGTTGGGGTTGCGCGTGCCTCCGTCACGTGTCTGGCAAACGTACGATCCCGGTGTATTAATACACCTCTCCACATTAGGTTCGCAGTCGTCGATCCTGGAGTTACATTCATCAATATCTATAGAAGGCAAATAACAAAACTCCTTGGTAATTGTCCAGTTTTTTGGAACTCGCATTGTCTTTCTCGCTCGTGTACCTTCGCAAGTTATCAGATCATTGGATAGCACGTAACCGGGATAACAGTCGCATTCAACATTGGTTCCTGTATCTGTACATAGCTGTTGGCAAGGATTGGATGTGCTGCAGGTATCTTGGCCGGGCAGGCAGGATTTCTGATCGGCAGGGTTGAGACGATAGCCTTCGCGACACTCACATCGGTAGCCGTCGGGAGTGTTGATACACGTGTGAGCACATGGTTGACCTCCTGAGTACTGCACACAGTGATCAACATTACCTTGGAAATTGGAAAGAATTGTCACGTAAATAACTAGGGAAATGTGGAAATTGGGAGATATCAATCCGGATTGTATCGGTGGTTTTGCCTCTCGTCTGGCGTGGAATATTCGCTAACCTCCAGTGAATGGGAGTGTTGTTGGAGAAGGGCTTAGGGGATTCGATGAGGCCTTGTAACAGCAATCGTGGAAGGCACTTCCCCATGGATACCCAATGTCGACATCCAGGAGTTGGCATGTGCTGTCTTGACTCCCGTACACCAATCCCAGCTTGCATGCTTCGCAACAGTCCTAAGGAAACACTGTCGTTGTAATTCCTTCGCAATTATTTGAATTTGTTATTCAATTTCAACAAATAGAACCATAATAGTGTCCAGGAATGGTGAACATGTAGATGCAAAGGAAACTGAATGAGTTTATCTATACCGTGGCTTCAAAAGGGTGATCTTATAGAATGGTAGGTTAGGTTTAAGTATCTGTGATGCGGATTAGGGAGCTGGCGTTAAACTGATCAATTCACTTCAGGATTTGAATTGGTTATTTGATTGAATCCATGCAGTTGGATGGTTAGGTTTAAAAGAAGATATCTTTATTGACTTACATTGCTGTATTCTCCACCTTCCGCGTTTTCTGGCGTGCAGCGGTCACCCGACAGCGCTGTGTCCTTGCCCAACTCGCACATGTCATTCCTTCTGTGCTTCAAGCAACAGATGAATGCTATCGATAGGCATGATGGTAAATGTTCTTGAGAGACACCATGTGTTCTTCCTGGTCCTGGAGCGTTGTAACAGCCATTCTCCGGTCTCGATGCGTCTTGCGTGCCCCATTCAGCGCCGCGTGCGCAACAGTCCCGTAACAATGCTTGCAACTGGCCTAAAGGACAAATCACATTAGGAACATTATTGGCAAGTTCAATTAGGAATGTCATTATTAGGAAATGTGGATTAGGCAATGATACGAATACATATCGCGTTGACGCGTGAAGGTTGCTATATCGGAAGCGAATGATTCAATTATAGCCATGGTGTTTTGGATTATTTGCATCTAATCTGAAAGACATTAGCTGAATGTAGTGCAATAAATAGGAAAGTATCAAGTAACTAGGGTTCAAAACTCTTTTAGACTTCGGACTGCGAAGATCAGTTCAGGAAGTTGAGGCATTTTAATACGTCTTTCTCTGCAGAGTAGCATTTGCGTGATTGCTATCAGGGAATTTGATTTATAGTTGCCAAAATGAAGTCTGGTGTGTAAATTGAATGAATGAACTGGTGAATTTGAAAATTGAAATTATTATACTGTCAACTTCCAAAAAACAGTTGTCGCGAAACATAATGCGCGCGCAGATTAGGATACAGTTTAGCAAAAAGATGATGATACAATTAATTTAATGCTTATTTGTTAAACAGGTTTGATAAACAAGTAAAACTTTATAGTTATGTATGAAATTAAAGTATATAGTAATTTTTTTTTCTTTCCGTAAATTTTCCTTGTTTCGCGGTTCTTAAACATTTATTGAAAATTTAGTTTTTTGTTCTGAAATTCATAAGTCCCAAATGAAATTGAAATTTGTGATTATTAACTGTTGACTGTAAAGAAAGAAACATTTCGATTCATTTTACATAAACATTTTTGAATGCGCGCTACATTTGTCGCTAGAACTGGGATTTTTGAAACCGCGTTCAGTTTTTCACGATAAGCCTATAAGTTGACGGTAAAGGAAAAAGATTAATAAGAAGTTTACTGTATTAGATATACAAGAATGAGGAATATCAAAGTTCGTTTTGAGTAATTTTCTTTAATTGCAAAGTGTTGTTTCGCCGCATGGCATTTTAGGGTTAGATTTCCTGCAGAAATAACTCCTTATTTGTACAAAATCCAAACTTAACATTCATCATGAAGGAAACTATATAAGAAAATGGTTGCTTTTTTTTTGTTGTTGTTAGTCATCGAGATTAAATCATAAACTGCACTTGCTTTCGATGCATGGCCTTTTACGGGTCGGAGTTTAAAGTCGACACAGGATGCGTTCATTTCATTACCGCTCGCGGTTAGGTTCAACGTCTTCAGAAACTTTAGAAGAATAAGGAAGAAGGAGAAAATGTAGTGAAACTTACCAGAAACAACAGTAACAGTGTGAAGGATGAGCACTGAGCACAATAGCAAGCGAAAAGCTGATTTCGTGTTCAAGATGGCCGCCGTATCCATCGTTAGGCCTAAACCGATTCGAACCAGGGCTTTTGCCCCGAATGTAAGATGACACTCAAAACGATTGAGGAAGAAGACAAAAATCCACTTAGGGGTTCAGTATTGTTGAATTGATCAGATGCAGTAGGAGTGGTTCATCGGCTTTCTTAAAAATTGGAAACTGCTTTCTCGATCGCGACAACTTGGAATCGGGAGACAAGACGATGAAGCGAGATTGCGACCGACATGAACTGAGCGAGGACGAATGTGAAGTTGGACGTCTGAACTGAAACAAGATCAAGATACAAACATGTCTTAATAACCCAGCTCAGGTTCCGGAAGGACGCGGCCATTTTGAAAAACGGTGTTTCGTGCTTTTTGATCGCGATAGCCGAGATCCCGAAACAAAAACAAAAAATACTCAAACTTTCCCCAATTATATTAAATAAAAATCACTATATACACTGTAAGTGTGTAGTGATTTCATTTATTCAGTTCAGAAATGCCAATTGAGAATTCGAGCAACATCTTTTCCAAATTTCGATGGCAAAATTAAGAAACTAAATTAATTGAGCAGACTATTAAGCTGATTGTTCATATAACTACATTTAATTCGTGTTTGGGGACGTGCTGTTATTAGTTGTATATGATTTTTTATTTAATTTAAATTAGTAAAAGTGATTTTTTGCTGATGTGAGTTGTTAGCAAGTGAAACTGAGAATCACAAGCTTGCAGTTGATTAATGGGGACAAGTGCGAGGTTAATCATACTTACCTGGCTCAGATTCAACGGTGATCACCCAAGGCCGTTGGTCCAGGGTGAGACTGTCCCATTGCACTTAGGGGCAGTTGGCCCCTGCGATTGCCCCAAATGTGGGTAACTCGGGAGTGTCATTTTTGGTAGTGGGGTTTTGCGTTCGCGCTCAACCCTGTAAGCAAAATAATTTCAGAAGTGATATAATAGTAATTACTTGATGAGACTTTTTAAAGTAAAGATTTCTGTCTGAAGAATATCTGTACATTCATTCTGATAGAATTTATTCCATTCACTCGGTTTCTATTATCTATGTTGAAATTTTAAATAGTGGTTTCTGCAGAATTTCTGCAATGGCTGAAAATAATCTGTAGAAAATCTAAAAATATTTGTACAAAATCTGAAATTTTGAAAAATATCTCAAAACTATTAATATATTTTCTGCAGCCAACCTGAAGTCGCATCTGCCAATATGCTGCTACATTTTCTGCAGATAAATATTGATTTCTGCAGATAATCTATAAAATTATAGGAATTTCTGTAGTTTTTCTGCAGAAATCAATATTTTTCTGTAGAAAATCTGCAGCATATTTTTTCTAGGGTATTGTTACAAAACAAGTAAATTTGTTCTTCATTTGTACTGTTTCAGCTTGTTTACCTTCAACCTTCAATACAAATGTGTAAGAAGACATTCAATACTGGATTTTTAAACAAGATATTCTCTTAATCATAAGTTATATTTTCCTTTTGCAAGTTTGTAATTTGTATTTCAATTTCTTTTGTTAATTTCTATACAGTTTACTCCTATTTGGATCACTTTTGCTGTTATTCAACCGATTTGTATTGCTCTTGTAAGTTTTATTGTACACAAATATAATTAATTTGCATATGCATAACTTTGAACATTACTTTTTATTCAATTGATTTGCTGACTTTGAGTTAGCAAGTGAACCTGAGAATCACAAGCTTGCAGTTGATTAATGGGGGCAAGTGCCAAGTTAATCATACTTACCTGGCTCAGATTCAACGGTGATCACCAAGGCCGTTGGTCCAGGGTGAGACTGTCCCATTGCACTTAGGGACAGTTGACCCTTGTGAGTGCCCCAAATGTGGGCATCTCGAGAGTGTCATTTTTGGTAGTGGGGGAATTGCGTCCGCGCACGCCCCTGTCAGTAAAATAATTTCAGAATTAGTGTCTGTATTACTTGGAATCACTTTAGTTACTTTTTATTTAATTGATTTCTCTAATTGTAATAATTCCAGCTTTGTTTTGCAAATTGAGTCATGAAGTTCATTGCCCATAACTTGATATCTTTATTTCCTTTTGAGAATAATGTGTTGTAGTTGCCATGGTGATAACACTGTTTACCTTCGAGTCATCCACATCCATTTTGAACATGTCATCCAGGCAAGCTATACTTATATAACTTATTTATTTCCTATTTTATATATTTGGTAGTTCAGCAAGCAATTATCGATATTTGATTGGGGAATTTCAGAGGATATAATGATTTATTGAGCTCAAC
>WWPM01013644.1:0-11901 GCA_023279145.1 Glomeris maerens | reverse complement strand
ACTTCACTTTCTAAACCAAAGATCAAATATCACGTTCATCAAATTACTTCTCTTCTGTAGAATATTCATCCCATCGTGTCAATCCACTACGAGTCGCCACAAATGACATGGTGATCCCATGGTTCTTTGTCGTTTCTTGTCTAAAAAAAGTTCCCAATTATATTATCATCACAATACAACACAGCTCCACTTGTGGAAGCTTCAGAAATATGGGTATTGCCTTCACCATTTGCATTGGATGCTTCAAATTAGCCAAGTTTACTAATTAAGTAATTTGAAATGCAATTGACCCATCCAAGCAAGTGGCTAGAAAGTGGATGTTATATACACAATAACCCTGTCATCTGTGTTCTGGAAATACAAAAATATTCCATCCTAATTGGAATAGTTGTTCCTGTTGTACATGACATTACCTGTTTATCAATCCCATGACATAGTGCAAGGCGCTTTTGTGCATCAAATAAATATCAATTGACCAGTTAGTACGCCATAGTAAATTAGACTGTAACCCATAACCAGCTGGTTTCATATAATGTATTATGCCTTACATAGCTCGTACTGAAAATTTACAAGTCGTTTGTTGTTTATTGTTTATAAGACATCATTATTAAAATTGCATTTATGATCAACGACTTGTAAATTTCTACAATAACGGTATGAAGCGACTCAACCAAGAAAGCGCAAAATAGTTTTGCTTCAATTTAGCAGTTTCTTGTGGCATTAACAGTTCACTACAATATTTGAAATGTTAGTACTGATTGGGGGGGAAAAAGATTACAAAACTTACGGTATAATCCTGCTCAAACCTATACGATAACTTACCGTATCCTCTGATTAGCATAATTCAATGTTATATCGTGCAATTAAACATGGTATTATTAATAACTCCCAATTTGAATGTGTACAAAAAGCCATTTTGACATTAATTTTGCAGGTGTATAACAAGTTTCATGAAAAACTGGAAAAGAAACCCATGATTATAGTTCATTCAAAATAAGTTGAGAAAAAAAGGCGTGCCCATATTCGAAGCTTATTGGATAGCGAAAACCACGTGATATGTGGGCGTGAGTAGCAGTATAGATTCCGATATCTTGATTGGCAGCAGAAACCACAAGACAAGCCTTTTTGCAATGTAGCCAATTGCGAGCACCGCGTATGCCACGCCCTTTTTCTCAACTTCTTTTGAATGGATTATAGATTTCCTAGAAACCCTGCTTGTAATATTGTGTGCATCCAACATGAGACTGATTGACATGATTGAACGCAAACAATGTTTAGGTGATCATCATTCCATTGAGCTTATAGTAATAATTTGTTTGGATTTTACATGAATCCTCCAAGCAATCTGCAATATTCGTTGAAAAGAAAACCCCCAAACACTAAACAAATCGTGTAATGAAATTTCTGGAGATAAACTTGCATAATGGAAGTGATGATGCCATATGTACTCGTACATAACAAGGACATATAAATAAATGTAAAAGGCCTAAGTGAGTCGTTTCATAATCGCACTTAACAATTCAATTAACACGCAAGTAACCCATATGGTTTCAAATGTGAAATCGAAATTAGATGAAGGGTGAAATTCCCGAAATTAAAATTTGGAATTACAATTTTTATAATTTGGAAACGCATTTGTCGAATATTAATAAGAGATTTTACTGTTAATAAAGGGGCCATATGGTGAATTGAATGGATTACGTACGTTTCAAAAATCTTTCCTTCAATATAACTTACTCGATTTTGTCGGACTTGACGTGTTTACCAACTAATTTCGTAGCTTCGGCATCAAACATTAAACTTTCCAGTAATTCAGTATCACCTGTTTGACATATATTAAAACATACATATTAAGAATGGTTGTGAACATTTTTGCCGGAGGGACTTACAATAAATTTTGCTCTTGTCCAACAGATCGACATTTTTTTTACCTGTTTCATTAAACATAACTAGTAAAATATTAGTAAATGGAGTACACTTAACATATTTAGCACACATATGCTTACGGTAATCACTTTCTTTTGGAGGTTGGCGAACTCTACTCGTGTCCCATTTGTAACCGGAAGTGGCAACTTTTTTCAAAAAATGTTTCAGACCTTCTTCCGGGTTCATTTTTTCCCGGCTGGCATTTGAATGTATATAAGCACAATAAATCCTAATAAATAGACGCGAATCACTTAAAACTGAAATATATGTCACAGTTTGTTGAATTATTTTATATGGCAGTATATTTACCAGTTTGGATGTACTCTCCATTTCGAATCCTCAAACAATGTGTTAACTGTTTTCAAATGTGCATCATTTGCAATGAGACATTGCGAGGAAAACGGGAGTGTGACTTATTTTGAAACATACTTACTATTAATAGAGCTGTTTTTTAAGTTTATTTTGCCCAGGACTTCATGGGTTCCATAGTCTTCTGGCAAAGCTATCCCAAAACTAAAGCAGTAAAAAGCTATGTTGCAGTGACCCAAATAACAATTGCACTATACAAAATGGTACCTGAAAGGTGTTCCTCGGATTGGTGCGTAGTAATAATTGTGTTTCCTAATTGCAACTCTCTTCTGAAATTCGTAAAAAAGAATTTCCCTTAAATTACTAATAATAATGGAAATGAGGATAATAGTGAATATGTAGCACAGGATTCAAATATTACACCTAGGAAATTATATGAGGACTCCAGTATGATAAAGTAATTATTTCAATCACTTACCATTTTATCAATGTGAGTTTTAACTGTCATTTTGCTGCTGTTAAATTCTCGGTCAATCATTTTGGCACGAAACTGATGGTGCAAGAAGTTATTTAAACTAGATATTTTCCCAGTTATTCACTAATATTTGTATCACCTTTAGTAATTCATCATCAAATACCTGAAAGTATATTTTAAAAGATGTTATATTGCTGGCAGACAAATATTTGGGGTTATTCAAAGAAAATTCTTTATATACTCTTGGTTCCATGTTGTCGTTGCGAAGCTCCACTTCGGAGATATCGACGCTGTTGTAATCGGGTTTAAGGCTGTCAGCATACTTCAAATATATATTTCACGTCGTTAATCGTCGCTATGTGCTAGCGTGATTAATGAGCAATTTTTGAGTAATTACCACTGGTCGTAAATCCGGATGAAAAATGAGGTATCCGTTGTTGGTGATAGCAAACGAATAACCATTTACGCCCAACTGCCAATCAAATAGGTTTATATCAAAGTGAGGAACATTTTATTACAGTGCAGTAC
Organism: Glomeris maerens; assembly: GCA_023279145.1. Lineage (NCBI taxonomy): Eukaryota > Metazoa > Arthropoda > Diplopoda > Glomerida > Glomeridae > Glomeris > Glomeris maerens. Next base: position 8,663 of record WWPM01013644.1, on the reverse strand, counting down.
CTAATGGTGCAATTCACAGGGTGAATGGGGGAAATACGGACTCGTTTTTATAACTCTAAAGGTGACCTGACATGGCAATTTTCGACATTTTTAATATTTTCGTAATTTGAAGGAAATGTATTCCACATAATGTGGAGCCTTCCTGCAAATTTTCAGATTTTTCTGTGTAGCCATTTTCAAACTGTGAGCAGTTGAATCTGTGACAGTTAGCAGGTGTAGATAGGGAGATACACCTGCTAAGTGTCAAATTTCTACATGTATGGGCGCCATCCGTCGCAGTAAAAGACCCGAACAATAGCGAAATGCCCCAGGTGGTTATTACAACCAGAAACTGGTTTGAGCAAGTAGGCTTTCCATACTTGGAGTCAACATCATTGAGTGACGTCATCAACTCAACTGCGCATGTGCAAACATTTCACTCTTTACTCCAATTTGTCTCCAAATATCTCGTAAAATAATTTTATGAAAAAATTCCAAAAAGTAATTTCCTTATTTTGTGGTGATTGTTCAACAGTGTCATTTTCAGGGTATGTTTCAAAACCTTGTCAGGTCACCTTTAATACTGCTGTCTGAATGAGAATTCTCAATTGGGGCTTTATTTTAAATAGTAACTCGTATATATGCTGAATCCAATAGCATTTTTCAATGTGATCCAAGATTTGAATGGACGACTTTGGAATGCAAAAGTGAAGAGGATAGAGATAAGCTACTAACTCCAAAGGTTCAATTTGGCATTTTAAAAAACTGAATGCACAAAGATTGTCTGCAGGAATGGCAATTTGGAAGTGCAATGAAGTCGCTTATACAAGTCCGTATTTAGACTATTTTATCCAATTAACAAATGTAAATTGGTTGTTTACTTTGTGCGGAGGAGCTAATTTTGTTATCTCCTCGATGGGAACGTCTATTCCAGCAACACCCAAAAGATCGGCGCGAACTGTCTAGAAACACATTTCTGGAATAATTAGGAGGACTATAGAAACAAATGGTTATTATATTTGTGAACTCACTGGATATTTGCTACTATTAAATGCTGGCGACGCAACTGTGGTCATTAGTCGGTACAGCTGTAAATAAATCGGCATCCATTCAATGTAATGTGAGTAAAAGTTGACGGGTCAAGTAAAACTTTCCATTTGAATCTCTCATTAAGTCCTAGCTAGATTTTTTGTAAAAATTTATCCCAATGCTATAATATACAAGTGGCAGTGATGATGCCGCATTTAATTCGCTCATTAATGGCTCATCTTGCGGATCATCCATAAAATACGTTCGCTGAAATTTTTATCCTGGGCGAACGTCGTGTAGTATAACATAAATAACCCCCATTTTCCGGCAAAGTCATAAACCCAATTAATATATCAACCGATTTTTATTAAACGTGTTCGCTCTAATGGCTAAAGTTTCAATGTACAGATGTGTAAAAAGGAAAGTTTGTCCAAACTTTGCAAATATTCGGATTTGCACGGTAATGACACTTTTGTCGCAATCGCCAAAGATCCCCACCCTTAAAGCGAACGTATTTTATGGATGATCCCTTATGCATTCATGGTAGTTGGCAATTAGACCAGTGATGGGATCACTCTTGAGGTGGAAATTATAAGTTCTATGTATAGATAGAAGTAGGAATAGAATCCTTGACTCGTAAGAAGACAAAGGCAATAAGCCTTTTTTGGGCCAACATGTTTTTGAAGGGGAGGAAAGCAGTTGTAATCCTCTGGTGTTAATTTGCCTCTAGGTAATCCCATTGTTCAGAAAACCAGAATTTCTTCTGAGAATCAGACGAAGAGTCCATCCATTTCCAGAATTTTAGTTTTAGGTAGAGTGAGTGAACAGAGTATAAGATATAGCTACACCATTTCAAATTAAGAAAGTTTTACTTGTTTGCCAGTGTGTAACTTTTTTTGTACTTTGACGCCATTATGGTCTACAATATCGGAGTTTTCCTGAAAGAGGAAATTAATTGCGTCTCAGTAGTGGTTTATTAACTACATACATATATTACCCTGCATATTATGTAATCAATATTTACTTGTCTTTTGAGGCTGTCTACATCATTCTCCTCAATTATGTACTCTTGCTCGCATCTTTCATATTCACTTTGATTGTCGTTCATGTTTATCATAGCTGTATAGCCTGAGTAGGCCCTCTTTACTCTCTCCTTGTTTCTTTCTTTTTCCTTACTTTCCCATCGCCAGTCGGACATTTTTGGATCCTTATAGGCAAATTATAAATAAAATGTTGTTTAACATTGATCTGAAACCTCGTCCTATCAATGTAAAATGTTATTACGGTAATGTCAGCGTAAACGGATGTCCAAATGGTTGTGTTTTCCTGATGAAGAACCAATGGGCGTGACATTACTGGTACATATTTCTGTATATACATACATAATACAGTATGTCAAGTACCATAAATTCATCATTGCTAATTATCATTAAAATGACAGCAAATTATTTAGCTATCTTTGGAAGGAAAGTAACCTGAACTTGATCCCTTGCTTCCGCAATGGTTGACACGTGTGAATAGTATCCTAGAAATATATAAAAGTAATGCAATATACAGGGTGTTTTTATTTCCAGTTGGTACAAAATTGAAATAATTTTTGAAATTGTAGAAAATGTTATCTGAGTGGTCCAAAGTTGCCAACGTCAGCGTACCTCTATTGTTACATGCTATGGCTTCAACTTCTTGAACATCTGACATCTCCTGGCCTATGAAATATGTGAATACTCGGACCTGTAATAAATTCGTTTTATTAGTATACGATTCAGTAATGACCGCATCATTCTCAGGGCAAATATCTGTTTCAAACCCTGCGTTCAGGTTCATTGTAGCGCTTGAAGATTTCTTCGTACTTGTCCGATGCCCCATCTGTGATCAGCATAATTGCCTGATTGCACTGACTGCCTTCATTGTTTTGACTGTTATTATACTATACATGAAATTGTTAATTAATATATTTAAAGAAATGTGACATTGATGGCTGATAAAAAGTCTTACTTTGGCCAATAACTCGAAGGCTGTTGTTAGCGCCAGAGTGAAATTGGCTATTTCCTCGGTATCCGTATGTTTGAATTGTAATTTATATTCCTAAAACATTTCACTATTAGTGTCTTTATATACGATTACAGATTGAAAATCCAAACTAACCCTTGTATTTTCCATACTGGCTGGGACGAGGCTTTCGTTGAAGCATTCCACTAGACACTTGATGGTATTGTTAAACTGTAATTTCAATTCATGTGCAAAAATCAATACTGGTAGTATATTATGTTTACAATTAGGCCAGCATTGTATGTATAGGCCCTGTGCAAAGCAATGTTCTGATGAATAAAATTACCCCTATTTAAATGTGTAAATATTGTAATATACTGGGTTAGAAGATTGCTTGTTAGATGCAGTGGTCATGCAGTCTTATTGCTTATACAATGTAGTGACTAATGAGTGTAATTGTCTTACCATGAATATATTGAAGTGGTCATCATCTCCAAGAGTGTCCAGTATATTCAGTGCCACGTGTTTGGCTATTTCTTTTCTTAACCCAGTCATGCTTCCACTGTTATCGATGAGGATAACCATATCTTTAGGCGAGTTTGCAGCTTGGATATACCTTTTAACGAATGCATTTGTTAAATTTAAGCCGATATTAATTAAATCCTATAGTAACTTTAGTTAAAGTAACCAAGATCTCATTCTGCAGTCGTACGTGTCCGCTCTGGTTTCACTTTTCCACTCGATAGCTGTTTAGGCATGGAAATTATTACTTTAAGTTTACGGAACATTACCCTTTTTTGTTTCTAAATTATACCTGGATATTGCCTCAAGAATCCCGTGGAACTTCCAAAATATTGCCAACTAATAGATGGATCCAACCAGTAATTGCTTTGAAAAATGTAGTTCAAGTGCTCGGACCATTTGATTGCGTTGACAACATCAGGGGCTAGGACATTCGCAAGTATTTTATTATTATTATGGATTTATTTCTTTATTAATAACTAAAGACTTGGTTACCTTTTGAGTATACATTGATAGGTACTTGAATAGAGCTGTTGGACGTGTTCACTGGTATATTGTAGAAATGCTCGTTTTTTACAAGGTCAATGACGGGACCATCGGGTTTATTCAGCATTTTTGCATTGTTGTATTTGAACTTAAGCAATTTAAATTTAGCAGAAAAACATTAAAAATTAACTTTGACTTGTTGTACAGTAAAAAATATATTAATACCAAATGCTAACCGTTTCTCCCAATTTGTCTTCGTATTTATAGCTCATCGTGACTTGTTCAACTGTCTCTGTTATTCTCTGACAAAGGTGAACGTGAAAAAACAAAACCGTGTTTTGAATTAATTCACAAATAAATAGTTCATTACAGTTGGAATAATTAGAACTATTTATCTAAATTACTAGTGGATTAATATGCAGAGGCTAAAGGTTTCTTACTTTAACTGCGTTAATCTTCCCTGCTACCATTGTTTCAATATCACTGGTCATCTCCTTGACCATATCATAGCCATTTTTCTTCACTACTGTCCCGTGCGCCATATTGTAACCCTACAATAAGCTCAAATGATTATTTTCCAACACCCTGCAAGGTAATGAAGTTTACCTTTTGAATTTCATCATAGTAGGATCCCAATTTGCTGTATTCGTACATTTCTCTGCCGAATCGTACAACCCAATTTGTTACACTGCAATGGGAAATAGTTACCGTGTTGAAAGTAAATGCAGTCATTTGTATGCATGGGGGGGGGAGGAGGGGAAGGGGTGTGTTGTGTATTTGCATATCCGACTTTTATTTTATGTATAGCGTTATTTTTTGAGACCTGGAGCATTAAGTTCCGGTTGAGAGGAGGCATCCACTAGTAAGTCGTAAAATATATCTGTTTGGGGTGGATTGATGAATGGATCGATGACCGATCAATAGTCGTCAGGATTTCGTATCTCGACAAAACAAACCGGACACAATCATACTGCAATGTGGTCCAAAAGTCGCTGAACATACTCTTGACAAAACATAGATCTGCTTGTTGCTCTGTTCGCCAGATATCGCATCACATCAGTTATTTGTTTAAGTATTGCTTTCGCACTAAGTTGTATATCCTTATTTTCTTTTAATTCTGTTGTAGCCGTTGCTTGGAATTCAATCTACATTTATCCATTTGTTGGTATTGCTTTTTGCACAACGACAGGTGGTCATGTTAATGTAGTTTTTTAAAGGTCTTATAACTGGTTTAACAAAAGACAGCAAGAAATACTGGCTGCTTTTCAATGAACAAGTTGACGCCTGCGAAATTTGTCCTAAAATTTTTCAATAAGTAGGGAAAAGGAGGTTCATATGACCCGTTGTTGGGTCGATTTATCGATCATTGTCTGTTTTTTGCTTGTTCACTGCCAAGAAAACTAGCCAAACACTATGAATAGTAACGGATCATTACGTAATAAGACAATTTGAAGCCTTTATATGTCCGAATGAGCATTGCAGACGATGTAAAAATACTTTTAAAATACTTGTTATTGCATGACGTCCAGCTATAAATTATAGTTTTGTATAATTGCACCGTATGCACACAGACAACTTTTCATTTCCTTTCGGTCTTTTTTGTGTGCTGATTTCATAATTGAATTGCTTCAACAAACAGGATACTAAAAATTTGTTCTAAGTGGATCGGCTAATTTTATCTGCAAAAGTTGGGCTGAAAATGACCACGTGGTTTGTGGACGACCCCTTTTGACTTTGCTGTCTGCAAATTATCAGGCATGGATAGTGTAATATGGGGAGATTCGGTGGTAATTGATACGGATAAGATACGAAGAGCATTGAAAAGCTGATTTGTGGGCTGGGCATTGAGGGTGTGTATGACGTTGGTTGCTAGGCAACAGGAACCGGGGAAGATTTTCCACCAAGCGGAAATTTTCACTCCTTTTGCCCGGGGACAGGAAAACACGAGAAAATGCCGGCATGAAACGGCCCAATCCTATTGGCAGCTGAGACGTTGCCTACTTTTTCACACTTTTCCTCCTTTTTCCAGACATACATTGTACATGATGTGATGAGATTCTTTTTTTTTCACCGTGTGTTATATGCCCCGGTTCCTCCCACATCCGGGCATCTAACTCTCGCTGGAATGTAACCCTTTGTGTCTGTGAAAGCCTCCATCTTCTCTTATTCCTGCGCACGCTTAAATAATAGGGAATTATCTCGGAATAGAAGTGATTTTGGGCGCAAAATGAATTGGGATTTTGCCCTATTCAGATGCGATTTTTCGTTTTTGGATGTGTTTTTTTTACGATAAATAGCTTTGCAGCCTGGTTTTTTTTTGCGATCACGTGCCTTTCCCTGGAAAATAGATTTTTTCTTTTACGAGTTTGCAATAATATTTTTTACTGGTTGCTGGATCGGTTAATCGATACATTTTCCGGGTGAAGAGTCAGCGGATCCGATATACGTCACCATGTGTTCCAACACAAGCTGTGGAGAAGTAAAACATGGCACATCGGATTCCAAATATATTGAATGGAAAAGAAATATTTTTTATTTCGCACCTATGTAAAAATTGAAGTAATATCGGTTGCATTGCGAGCTATAGGGGATCCCAGGAGATTTTCAGCAGCACTTTAGTGATAATACATACCTAAATACTTCATGAGTATAGTATTCGTTTTAGTGGCCATAATAATTTTTAGTTTCAAATAATTATTCAAAGAATTTATTGTGGGGATTTTTCATAATTATTTCATTATTGTAGTCGTTATTTATGTTAATGCAACATGGGTAGTTGGTTTTAAAATAGAAGAAACTAATGCAAACTAAAATAATAGCATTACAAAAAATATAGCTGTGATAAGTTCTCAGCATATATGTATTTTTATTGGGGATTGTTATTAGGAACACCTCTTTGGCTTGAAAATCTGAAAACCTCGTTGAATAACGCAATGTATCATCTGGTTATTGTCATTCAAGATAGTGTTTATTTGGTAAAGTGCTTAGCCATTGTCTTGAAATATGAATGCGGGTAATTAGAGGCTAATTATCCTTTTTTGCGCTCGAGCATCGTTGCCATAGCAACCTGTCCGCTGGAAAAGCAGCAACAAGGGTCGCTTTTGGCTTTTCGTACCTGGCAACCGATCTTAACAGGTTAAAGCATGATAAATGTGTCAACAGAATACGTGAATGTAGTTGCGTTGACAAATGGATTTCCTTTCTAGTTTATCCCCAAATAATAATAATAATAATAATTGCCGAATAGAAATAACATTCTCAAGGCAAACCTGAATTTTTTTACCTCTTCCAGATTTTTTGTGTAATTGATATCGGCGTCTATCGGTACAAAATGTTGTTTCTATTGTGCAATAGAAGTTAATAGTAGCCTGAAAAGGTGTGAATGATGTTAGAAAAGCAGGGGGATTTAAAAATGCAAGGGCGGTTGTAACTGTATGTACAGCGGTGTACATACAGTTACCGTGTAATAGCTTGAAAAATACTATAGCAACGTGGAAACGACTTTGCATGTCACGTGATATTGTGGGATATGGCTGGGAATTGTCGGTGGCTGCAAAAATGTCCAGGAATCGATAAACAACATTTTGGCCTTTTTTTGTCGCGACACGCGATTCGCAGCGAGAATTTCGCTGCCTCCTTTTCAAACGCTCGCTTTCAAATGATACCAGGTTAGGTGATGCAATTGAAAGATATTAGATTTTGTCAGCGAAATCAGTCGAAATGGGGGGGGTGGCAGGGACCCGGGAAAGGGTGGTGAGGATATGGTTGGGCAGCCATTTTAGGAGTTCGTATCGCAAGCCGGCTTCTCGGTGTCCATATACTTACTCCGGGATGTTGGAAGCTGCTGCGCATTTGCTGCAAGATGCCAGGAAGATGAGAATCACTAGGAATATTTCTGGCCAGAAACGTAGACGCCATTGGGGCCTGGGCGCCATGTTGGAGGAGACTATTGCGCAGTGGCTTTGCGCAAACCTCCACTCGCAGTCTCCATTGAAAAAATGTGCGGTGGCCACGGATTGCATGGCCGTGTGCCGTTGGTGGTTCCGGTTCTGACTTCCCACCATCTTGGCAAGACGCTAGTGCGCACTGCCAGCAAGACAAATACAGATGAGGCTGCGTTTGTCATAGTTGCCTATAGGTGGCACTTGCGCCAGACGTTTGCACGCTTCGTTCAACGGAGGGAATTTGAAAATGTGGTCGATACACACGCATACTGTAGCCCATGAATGCGTGTGTTACGAGAGGGAAGGGGGTGATTTAATTAATTGTGTGCTGGGCTAGTAGTGGGGGAAAACTCGTTGACAGTTTTTTTTTCTAAGGTGCATTTGTTGTGCTAATTTCATATTGCGCACTAAGCTTTGTGCATTATTAAATATTTCTTAAATGTAAGGCTTTTTTTTGGAAGTGTTTCTCGTGTAAAAAGTCGATTTTGTCATGTAAATGCAGGAACTAACTAGGTGGAAAATACATATATTAAATAATTAGGAGCCCTTTGACGTCACGCTTACTCCTCCAGCAGACTGAATTTTTGTATCGCATGATTAGTGACAAAATTAGTGATCGGGTGCTAGCTAATTAGAGAAAGGTTAGGGCGACTCATTATCTGCAACGTTATGAAAACCTATCGTCGATTATCTCAACGTTTATTGAGCCAAAGT
>WWPM01013642.1:0-10760 GCA_023279145.1 Glomeris maerens | reverse complement strand
AATAATATAGCAGAATTAATTGAATTTAAATAGACTAATAAAGAAGTTTTTTATTGTAATATAATATACTGTATGTATTTACAAGCTTTCATTTTAATGAAATTTCCAATTTGTAATATTTTTGTTTTTAAAAACTTCTTTGAAGATATATTTCGGGAATAAATGATTAAAGAAGACATGTCAAGCTTTAATGTGAGCAGAAGAATAATTCGTCCATTTTACATATGCAAATTTAAAGCTAAACTTGCCATGTGGAAGAATTACTTTAGGTGACGGTGTTGGGTATGATATCCACCCTTTTTGTCTCAATGGTCTTCCATCACTCCTTGGCTTATTTGCAGGGATCTTTATTTTTTATTATGATATACATAATTCATTCATGTCCCCTCCCTCCTCCTCCAATTCCAATTTTTTGTTTGATGTCTTGAACTTGGAATTGGGAGGATCGAGGTGAAGAAATCTCACCATATTTCGATTTGTTTCGCAGTACACCTATCTATTTCTGCTGTGCATATTGCTTTTAATTAATTTGCATTTGTTACAGCTGAAAAACATGTTGCACAATTAGATTTAGCGTCATTTAATTTAATATACGTATATACAGACCACACAAAAAAGAATAATGCCAAGGTTGATTAAAACATGAAGGCGCATGATGTAATTAACATTTTTCCGTACATATGATGGCAATTAATTTGAAACCGATTTCGGATCGCCTTTTTTTGAAGAATCTATCTGAAATGGATGAGGTTGGTGGCATTAAGAGGTAGGACCATGACAGCATAATCCGTTTTTAATCATATATACGTCGTTATTAAGCGCTCATTGGGCCTATGTAGACTGACATGTGATTTTTGATGGTCAGGACGTGTAACAGCATCCGTATATAGAGAGAATAATGTAGGCCTATTGGTTGCATGTTGGTGCGCAGTCTGCAAGCGTGCGCAGTAATCAATTTTGATGGCGTCCAAATACGACCAACCGGCCCGTGTGATTAAATTTGCTCTTCGATGACGATCACCATCACGTTGACAACGACCATGCAATGGTTTTTTCTTTTTTCTTATATACGCTGCACTTCCCATGTGTTTCCTTAATTTCATTACGTAGACTTGAAACTTGTATAGAGCTCTACCTGCATTTGGACACTGTTTAACTTTGCTGAACTGAACAAGCTCTAGTACATGGGGGGAAAGAAGAACTAGGGCGCATACCTGCTCTAGAATAATAATAGGGCACGTACAAGGTATTGGAGAAGACCTACCTTCAGCTATTTTCAACTAAAGCTCAACCTAGCTATACAGTTGAAGTTCTTTAATAAGAATCCCAAAGGGTGAGAATGAACTTGGGAGTTATGAAAAGCTCGAGTATAAGTGACTTGGACATTTTATTGCTTTGAAGTTTAAGAAAACAAATGTTGGAAATTCGAGTTGTAGAAGTTAGAAGTTCTCGAAATTTCATGGAATGGAAGTTCAAGTTTAAATATCGATTCGACTGTATCTTACTTTGGTTGTTGCTCTTTCATATGTATGTCGTTGCAATCTTCGACCTTCATTGAGATGCAACAATTGTTTGAAAGCCACCTGGGCTTTCAAATTGCTGCACATGCACAGTAAAATGACGCCATTGAATTGACCAATTGTGCAGCAATTCTTTTGGCAGGGAAAAGTAATTAAAGATGGTGGTTGCCATGTTGATCGAGGAGTTCTATGCAAGGCTTCTTTCCATTTTAAAACTAGGCATGGATGGAGATGGAGACTTCATAATTACAGTGGGAGCACAAAGGTTGCCAATTTCAGCTTGTTACCTGCATATATTTGGAAAACAAGGTGTGCTCCATGCAAGTTTAGTTAAATTTTATTGATTACTCTTCAAGATATAAATTAAATTATTCAATCGATAGCCAATAAACACTCGGTGAACGTGGTTTTCTCCCCTATAATTGCGGCTTACATCGTATTAATATTTAAGCTTTATTATGCAAGTTAAATCTTTCAAATACTTATAAGTAGTCGTAATAATTTTGTATATAATATTACTGGTTGTGTATAGTTAATTGACACCTAACCTCGATCCAGGCAGTTAACTTTGGGTCATTATAGTTGCCATTACGCTTATTATAGTTATGTTTGCTTGGAAATGGAAAATGTATTGACATTTGTGGGTCTTTGTGGATTCGAAGAGTGCCCATTGTCTATATATCTCTATATCCTATTGAGACTATATTGGGTGATGTGATGAAATTTTATCCTGTCACGTGTTGTATCTAATTCCCCAGACCTTTGAACATCTCTAGGCCAGTTATCCAGTTATAATGTTGTGTTTATATGTATAGTATAAACGTACACTGAAAATGTTTTCCCTTTCTTAGTTACATTAAGCTATCAGAAATAGTGTGGGGTTTTTTTTCAATCCATTTTTCTTGGAAATATTCTCTGATTTTTCTGCATGTGACATTTTTCCAATCATAATGTCATGTTGGATTTTTCATGCCTCGAAAATCCTTCAAAAATCTCTTCCGCATAAACGAAACAAGAAACTCCTTTCCAATATTATCATTTTCTTTGATATATTCAGGGCAATTGTTACCACCATCTTTCCTGTTGAAAGAATGACGAATCTGTGCGCCGAAGAAATGACTTCTCTCTCTCTCTCTCTCAAATGAAGTATTGTTCTGGATGAATGAGAAAAGATTGTGATTGACTTTTGCAATTTAAAGGTGAATGACATGGTTTCAAAAGATAACCTTTAATCCTAAAAATATGCAGATTGAAAGTCGATAACACAAATTTTCATATAGTGTAATTCAAAGAATTAATTCTAGAAGTATGGAAAATGTAAAAGAATCTTAGATTGACTCTTTTCCAATTCCAAATTTCATAATTATGCTTTGAACAAATCTATTTTCAGACAGAGCTCGTATTTTACACTTGGTACTATATAAATGTGTCAAATGTTGACTCTAAATTTTATTAAAATCCGAAATCATACCGACAAAATATATTTTAAATATATCCTGTATCACAAAATCTTTGGCTAAACAACATTTCAGAAAATATAATATTTCAGAATAATTGCGACTTTCATCAGCACAAATGAACCATTTCACTGACATAATATGCAACCAAATTGATGTCAATGCAAGTTCACACCGATAAATTAATAATAAACGTTCAGATTTGAACAAAAACGTGACTTTAATGGCATTCTGGGAATTATCGACAGGATAAAGTTTCAAATATAATGGCAAAAATAATGGAAATGGATTCAGTTCATTTGGCATGAATGTAAAATGTAATTATGATAATTCGTTAATTTTGTGAGGTCGTGTTTTGAATTTTAAATGTCACGTATTTTGGGGTGGTGGCAGGTGATTAAAAGTAATGCGGAATAAATTGGGAATGTGACTTTTGTGACTGTATATATTGGTACATAATACGTATAAAAGGCGAAATTAAATTGAAATGTGTGGCTTTTCTCTGTTCTCTTTTTCCTCCCTTTGGCCGAGATTCTTATTCCCTCTGGTAATGATTTTATCATAAATGCTGATTTAATTCAGTAAATACAGCGAAAGTCGATCCGAAAGAGTGTTTTTTGTGTGTGTGTGTGGTTCAGACTGTATGTCACGCAGAAAACGTGTATAATGTTGTAATGAATAAATTTGCGAGAAGAAATGAAGTGCATGAGGGTAAGCTGGCTTTTTGTCTTCACTTTCAAATATCGATCGATGACTGTCTGTAAATTGACAACCCGTTTTCACGACATTTCAAATTCTTCACGGGATTTAAATAATGTCCCTAAAACCCCCAGTTTACATTGAGACGTTCATTTTTCTACTCCAACCAAGCTTCAAAGCGATATCTAATTTATTTTTGTCTAGATTGTTTAAATCTGCAAAATTTCTTTTCCATTATTTTCTTCCCACTCATTTCTATCAAATCCATGTAATTTTTGTATCATTTTCTTTACAAAAACTTTAATTTTCTTACGGAAAGTGTTCCAAGGAGTTAGTTTTAATGAATTACACAGGGTCAAAAGTTTTTTTGAAAATAGTCTAATTTTTTTCACTGATTTAGGATAATTTTACACTGCTAAGTTTGAGAATGACATCCATTATTTTTTATCAGGTCAGGTTTTTGTGCAAATTTGGTCTGTAGAAATCTGGTTTCATAACTAGATTTATTTATATTTATTTATATTTTTCTCTTACAGAATAAGTTTGTAGCTATGAAAAACGTTTTCTAACGCAATTCAATTATTATTTGGATATTAAGTCATCATTGTTCAAAATTCAGGGCCATAATTTCCGTCTTTTCGAACATCTAGAGCCTGGACACTACACTAGCGACGCCTATTAGCAATATACACAGAACTGAATAACTACACAAATAGGAAGGTGGGCATACAACAATATAGATAGAAACAAAACATCATGTAGCAATAGATAAAAAAGTTGACCTGATTGTGCAAAACCAAAGTGATTTTTGGATGTAATGTCATTGTGTTGTTATTATTGTACCATCTACAAGACCGAAATAGTAATTTATAACTTGAAGGATAATAATTTGTATTGTTACTGATGGTTAAAATGTTTATAAACTTGTCGAAAAACAAAGCAACAACGTAACTGCTTTATTGTTAACGCTACTACAAAGTGTTGCCTATTATAGGACAAAATACTACTTAACTATGGGCGCCCTCTATTGGGGTGCAATGTAATATGTGAACTAACAACACAATTGTTGTAAAAGATTGAAATTTACCTTTTAATGCGAAAAATATTTGTTACATTTTGCTGCTTCTTTTCCCATGTTATCTATTTCATATTTATTTTTTGCCTATATACTGTCTCCCAAAAGAATACGTTGTGCTTATGCAATTCCCGTCTCGTTTGTTGTTGTTTTTTTTTTGCTGCATATGTCTGGGTTTTACACATGAATTGTATTATTCATACAACCCGTTTACGTTACAACAGAATTCATGAATAATGTCTGTGAATGGGTTGAATGAAGATGATACAAAGCATGCATCCAGGGAATAAACAATAAATAGGGATGCCATTTTAAATGCGCGTTCATCGTTTAGCTGGGTATTAACTTACCTATTTTGTTTTGTTTTTATCGAAACTTAATTGCATGGTGAAAGTAATTAAACGATCAAACATTGCATTTAATTGATATCGATGAATAATGGCCACTCTTGCTAATATAACATGGTACACATTAATGAAATCTGAGCTCTTGTCTACATTAATTTCCCAACATGAAGCGTTCAATGTTTCAGTTCAAATTATTACATATTATATTTTTGGCAGGTATTTTTGTCAAATATAAAGAATATTTTAACACATAATGATTGCAATATTTGTTATCGTTGTAAACTGTTTTAACTGTTCTGCTAGAATTAAGGCAATGGGACAATTCTCTACTGTTATTTTTAAATATAAAGGAAATGTTAAGAATTTTGTCTTAATTATCTTCGATTTTGTCAGCATAATTTATTTTGAATTGTTTACATTGAAAGTTGTAATTAAAAATCTAGGGAAAGATTTGCAATGATTTCTGAAAAGAATAGCTTTGTTTTCTCAGACATGTGTATACAAACAGAAATAAGATGAGATTGTATTGCAACTCTTGTCACGTCTGTTTTTTTCCATTGTTTTTGTAACTACCGTTGTTTTTCAAGACAAGATAACCCTCTTAGAGACATTGTCCCAATATTTTTGCTAGAGGCAAACGCACAAATAATATTGGTCAATTTACAAATTGGTCAACAATTGTTAAATATGAAGAAATTTTGATAAAATCCCCAATTCTCCTGCATGAAGGCAACAATATGTGACTACACTTGTCTTTTTCCCCCACAAAGAAAATATACGAGATGCAGGTTGTGATGTGTATTCAACAATAATGACAACTGAACTCATCTGTGTGTGTGTCATTCACATCAGCCATGACTACATTTTGCTCCAGGGAAAAAGTCTGTTGAATTCCCAATTTCTGTTGCTCGTGGCTAAATTGATGAATAGTGAGCAGGGGAAAGTGCAGTCCTCGTTTTGACTTTAAATCACCAGACTGGGATGCAAAAAACTGCTGTGTGGTTATTGTTTCTTTTCACAGATTATTCAAAAACAACATTTAGAAAGATTTTTATCCAATAAACAAGAAGAAAGGAAATTGCCACACCGAGTTATTTCACTATTTAACATAATGAATAATAATTAATCTATGCGGTTATTCAATATCAGTTTACTTAGGTTTATTAATGTTTAAAATTCTGGAAATCATTTATTTTTAATTGTCCTGCACAGGGAAATGCATTTGTAAATGTTGATTGTAAATACTCCCACCTTTAGTCAGTTGTATGGCGTCTTCATCTTGAAGATAAAGAATGTGAGTGACATCTATTTTTAAAAATCTATTTTGCCAGAGTTTCATATCATACTTAAAGTGGGGCCTACATGATTAACGTTGATGTAGTACGACATGTTCATTTATTTTTTAGTATAAGATACGCGTTAGAAATAAGTGTTTAAGACGCTTTTGAGATAGAACATAATTAAATAAAGATTTGTTCCTAACAAAAGGAATTTATTTGAAATATACAATAGAAGAGACCTTGTAAATCACATTTGTTTGTACCTTATTACATCACTTTTCGATTATAATTATTTGAGGGAGATATAGTTCTGAGGCATTTTATAATTAGCAACTATACTAATTTTGTATTAAATTGTACAACTCTAAATACAAATGGCATAACTATTTATTCAAATAATGAATTGCACGAATTCATTGATGACAGTTAAGATCTGACAATGCCCATTTGTCAAATGTAAAATGATCATTGGAAATAATGTTCGTACAAGATCTTCTCCCAAACCTGAAGCTTTCGATCAGCTTTTAAATCAAGTTTAATGAGAGTATAGTCTCTTGCTTTGTCTAGTCGTTATCAGCAAAGAGAAATTTACGATGAGAATGTGGCAGAAGGCGGTCAATCCAAAAACTTGTTCAAAAAAAAAAGCCTGCACCCCAATACACCCTTTAACATTCTTCCCCCATTTCATTTTATCTCCTCCCCCAAAAAGAAGAAGGGGAAAAAAACGCATCACAGACGAGAAATGGGCCATTTATTGGTACAGAGATTACGATGGACCCAAACATAAAAGAAACAAGCGAGCGACGAACGACTTCACCAGGTTTTCCTTCTTCCTTTTTTGAATATCCGTCAATGTGTTGAATAGATGTTGGGGTAAAGAAATATCATCGATTTTTTACGAGTTAAACGAAACCAAATTTGCCCGGTTTCAGAGAGTGAAAGAGACGTCATGTCATATTTGTGCGTTGAGGAGAAGCTCGCGCTAAAAGCGACCCCAATGGAGAAATTCACATTATGCAATCTCTGCATTTTCTCAAATAAAAATAAGAAAATGAAGGGCGTAATATACTGAAGTGTATGTTTAGGAGTGAACTTCAATGTAGCCTCGATTATACTATGAGAGAGGAACAAACGTCTCCAAGCATTAGACTAAATGTCATTTACAACAACAAAATTGTTTGTTTACAAATCAACTATTTTCGTTGAACTTTAAAAATCTGAAATTTCCCAAAATATTTGAAGAAATATGAGATGTTAATTTAAGACTGTTATAAACAGCAAATATTTGAGAAACTCATCAGAGAAATTGTAATAATTAAATATATTGTCTGAACGTATAAATAAAATGCTCTTTTTTAAAATGTGGGAATATGTTTCTTATTATTAGTCCGTGTCTTTCAATATTTTGAATAATGTCAGGGAAGTTTCAGAAATGCATAACGTTTGTGATTGAAACTTGTTTTCGGCACTACTAATTTAGATTTAGGATTATTGAATATAAATGTGCAGAGCAAAATATAGAAATTGAATTTCTTCATTCAAAATTGGTGAATTTTATGCAAGAGGATGATATAATATTTGAAAATTGATTCCTTTTGAAGTGAATTCTACATTTCAACTTTGCGATATTGAAGATGTGTCTCCTGAACATGTATGCAGTTTAGGTGTCAATATTATTCCCGAGATATTTTCACTAGAATTTTGATTTGGACAGTGGAGTTACTCGGTGTGTGATTTCAGACACGTACAATGGTAACTGTTTGCAGGCAAATCACGTTTGCAAGAAGCTTGCCTCTGGATTTTGGCCGAGTTTGTCGTTTCTTTCCTCTGGAAAACCATATACTCTGTATGCTGCACTAATATACTTGCCTTATTGTATAGGATAGCTAATGTATACAGTGAAGATCCCTCAGTTAAAGTCTAACTCGGCATACGTATATAGAGAGGATGCCATAATACCAATATAAATCCGCAAAACCCATTTAAGTAAAGCCCAAATGCACATTAAAACTCCGCTAAACCTCAAATCAAATTATGACCATATTTTCCTATATCTTCTTTCAACACAATTATATTTCCCCAATCGAGATCCAGTTAACTGAGTGACTGACATCCCGTATTGTTTCCAGTTCATATTTTCATTGAAACCATTAATAGTTTAATAAATTGAATTAATTACAATTCATTATTAAGTGCAAATTGAACATTTAATTATGATCCATATGTGATACCTTCATATTAATTTCTAAGCCTTATTTCAAGACATTTTGATATTGTTTTAACAAAGGCTGAATATTATACTAACCAATGACAAGTTTGCTCTCATTTTGTTGCACTTGAACCTATATAGTTTGAAAATGACTATTTATTTGGAGAGGAATGTATTTTATATTCTTATGATACTATGTTTATTCAAGGACGGCGTGTATTTGAGGTAAAAATGACGAATTTTCAATATAGATTACGTTTCCCTCCAACACTGGAGTTGATTCTAGCTTTTTAATCGGTTGACTTTAGAAGGAAGCTGAAGTACAGAAACCGGTTGATAGGTGGCGCCCAATAGCAAAGCTGGATTTCACTCCACTGTTGAATAAGAAAGCACTATATGGATTGAAAACTATACTTGTTCAATGATGGTATGCCTTATTACTATGTACTGGACTTCCAACCTATCCTAAAGACACATTGATTTTATTGAACATCTTCTATTCTAGCTGCAGCATGTATGGCAGACCAAACACTTGTCCTCAAACACTTGTAACTGCCCTGGCTATAGAGTCGCCACCTCTGTTTATTACATTTCTGCTAGGACCCATTGCATATGCCCTTTCTTGGCCTTATCTTATCCACGTGATCTGAATGTAAGATTTACGCAAGATGGTGGACATCATGACCGGGGTATATGGCTAAATATAGCATTAGAGTAAGTAAGCAATGGGAAAAACAGCACTAATAACTTTGGAGGAGGATGTACATATATCTGGGAGGTTAACTTGTGATTTTGAAGATTCCGATGATAATAATGCTTTCCGTTGAAGTTTTCACACTTGCATGTTGCCTTAACATAGAACTGCTAGCATTGGCCGGAATCATGCCTCAACATTGGCCGTGTTCGGCAAGTCATACTGTCTGTCTGGGTCGCTTTGGCCAGAAAAGTTGTTCGGCAATCCATGTGGGCCTCAGAGATCTGAACAGGTTTTTTGTTCGGCAAATCAAATGTCTGAGGAGTGATGTCATTTTCTCTGGCTGCAGTGACAGAGACAAATTTCTCGCTTGGCTCCTCAGACAAAAAGATGGCGGCCACCATGGAATGTTCGATGCCTTTTTGGCCGAATTCGAATATCACAAATTAAATGCTTGAAATGATTCCGACTCCGCAATTACATCTGATCTACGTTTCCTTTTCTTTGAAATAATAAGATGACAAAATGCACATCGCAATTGACGCGTAATCCGCCATTTTGAATTGCATTGAATCCAGCCATAACAGAAATTTGTGGTCGGCAAACCCGTTGTCTGCATTTGTTGTTGGAGTCGGTGTAATAACTGTTGCGCATGACGTCATCTCAGCCCCGCCCAGTTGATGTTGCCTGGAATTTCGAAACCTAAGCATCATCCAAGGAAACAATATTAATTCATATATGTGATGGGTGTGATGAGCATATTGCTTTTTTTTATTATCTATGCCACCACTAGCTGCTGATGATCCTGGAATACGAATGTTCATAAGCTTTTGGATTGCGGAAACATCTCCAGCAAATGCCACAATGCACTTCATGTGGGCGTTCCTGCCGAACTTTCACAATTGAACTGGTGCAATGGCGGCAAATGCGATACTTGTTCCAACTTTGAGCCGTGTCTGTTTTAGCGTATGACCGCGCACAGTGTGGTGCTGCTCCTTAAAATGATTATGGTGAGAAATTTAGCCCAGGCTGTCAACGTAATGAAAAGCGGTGTTAAATGATAGAAAGCGGCTGGTTTTACGATGTTTTGGCTCGTTCGCTTTTACTTTCAATCAGCTGCGAGTATAAAATAAACGGCTGCCGTTTCCCTATATGCTTTATATCTGTCTGGGTTTTTTTTTGTTTGTCGGTGGGAGATGGAATTATGGGATGGAGCTCGGAAGCCGTTATTTTAATGTGGTCATTGTCGGTTCCAAATCCAGAACGGAAGCACTTTCGTCTGCTCTGAAATGAGCTAGATCATAGCGATGACGTGCTGATTTTTCACGTCTTCTTCGTCTTCGTCTTCTCCATCATCACCATCTTCTTCTTGGCCCTTATTACCTTCTTTTTATTCGGCCCCCAAAAAAAAACTATTCGTCGCTATTACAATTCGTGTTTCCAAGTCTAACCTTCAACCAAACGTTTATCCCCCCCCCC